>CACRXK020006420.1:0-25269 GCA_902702795.2 Paramuricea clavata | reverse complement strand
GTAGGCACATTTCAAATTATTATTTCGGTCAGAAAATATTAACTATTTTACACCAAATCAGTGATAATATATTTAAATAAGTACCAATTATGTTTCTATCGAAAAGATTTAGGGAAAAAGTTAATGTAAGTCCACTGCTGTTTATCTGAAGTTGCAAGCCACAAATTGACGTTTAACTATGATTATTGCATGGTCATTTTCTTGTGAAATATTAGTGCTAGGCATTTCACACTTACCAATGACCACCCCAAAAGTACCATCTCTGAACCATATAAGCACCTCAGAATAGCCAAAGCTTTTATGGTTTGGTAGATAGCAGCATGGCGAAAGCGTCGTTTTTGGGTGTGGTCAGTTTCGGACGTTTCGTCCCGGATTGGGGTTCGGGCAGCGTTACCATGTTGACCGTCATGGTCAACTTGCCCTAAAACAGTTGAGATTATCTGTCCTAAATGAAATGCATACAAACTCATATACAGGTCCTCGACTATAAAGCGCCATCCGTATCCTGTGAGGAGGAGTTGCGCCCAATCTCCCATACAGCCTCCTTGTCCAAAATTCTTGAGGACTTTGTGGTCAATTGGATGGTGGATGACGTGAAACATAAAATCAACCCGCAACAATTTGGGTGCCTTAAAGGAACCTCTACAACGTTTTGCATGATCGATATGATCAACAATTGGCTAAGAACATTGGATGATAAATCGAGCTATCTGCGGATCGTTTTCCTCGATTTTAGTAAAGCCTTCGCTTGCATCGACCATAATATCCTGGTCCCAAAGATTGTCGCTTATTCCATGGTTATGCAGCTTTCTCTCAAATCGCCGTCAATCGGTAAAGATCGACAATTTCCAATCTGATTGGGCCATCAATAACGCAGGTGTCCCTCAAGGAACAAAGTTGGGCCCTATTTTATTCATAATTATGATCAATGATCTTGAACTGGCATCCTCTAGCACTGACCATTGGAAATACGTGGATGACGTAACAATATCGGAGTCCTTAAAGAAAAATGAAGTTTCAGTCCTACAGTCTGATCTTAACACAATTGAAAGATGGACTGTTAATAACAACATGAAATTGAACGGAAAGAAATGCAAAGAAATGATAGTGAGTTTCGTCCGTAGCGAGAATGACATCCCCCGACTCCTCATTGATGGTTTACCTCTAGACTTAGTTCCTTCATTCAAACTTTTGGGCTTAACCATGAACAATAAATTGAAATGGCAAGATAACACTGAAGCGTTAGTTAAAAAAGCCTCAAAACGCTTATACATTATTCGTGTTCTACAGCGCTGTGGTCTTCCCCCAATGACCTCTTATTAGTCTACTTTTCTATGGTGCGCTCTATCTTAGGATATGCCTGTCCTGTCTGGCACACCATGTTACCAAAGTGTTTGGGGGATAAAATTGGAAAAGTTCAAAAAAGAGCTTTCCGTATTATTTATCCGACAACAGATTACGAAGATGCTCTCAACATCACTCAATGCAAGCGCCTTGACGACAAGAGTTATGTGCTAAAACTTTGTGCAAAAACGTGCAAAAAGATCTTAAAACCCGATGCTCACCTCAACCACCTCTTACCCCCACTTCGTGAAGAATCGCATGAACTGGACTTAAGAAACAATTCTAACTTCACATTAACTAAATGCAGAACCGAACGTTTTAAAACTAGTTTTATACCAGCAATGACTGCTAATTTTAATAGTAAATAATTTGTAGTATTTTAACAACTGTACATATACGATATATCTATATTTATATTATTTGATATTTATCCTTTATTGTGTTTCTGTAAGCATATTGCAATTCACCTTCGGGTGCCAAAATGTGTTTCTTAATAAACCTTTAATAATAAGTATACGTCATGACATGACTTTGCGCATAGTCTATATCAAGATATGATGGTCTGGAAACTAAACAAAAATCATTGTGCGATGTTTTTGTCTTAGTTTATGTCAATTTGTGCACCGGTCATGGTGATTGAGCTCATTGGCATGCGTTTTACAGTAGTCGTATAATAAAGTAGTCTTCCAATAGGGATAGTTGAAACGAAACGTGCATCGTGCAGTGGCGCCGCCAGCTCGATATTATGGGGGGAGGGGCGAATATTCATATATTTGTTTTCACAGACCATAAAAACAATCGACTTCAAAAGAAGTTAATAGTGCACAACACGAGTATATGAATATTCGCCCCCCCCCCCCCAATTATCGAGCTGGCGGCGCCACTGGCGTCGTGCAACCACGATGAATAATATTTAATGAAGTTGCACGGTGAGGTATACTGTTCAACATCAAACAAAGGTCTATAGCTTCTATGTTATGGCTTTGAAGTTTGCAGGGCTTCCAGACCATTACATTATCTTGACAGACTATGCTTTGCGGCATACTTTGCAAGTTGCAATAACAATTGCCGTTCTGCCACATCAAAGTCTCGGCAGATCGAGCTATAGACAGTAGAAAGCGATGAAAACTTATATACCTTATGTTCTTCTATATGATAAAATACCATGTACTGTAACTTGTGCAACAAAATCGGTATCGTCTAACACTTTTCAAATAATGTTGTATAGTATGTTGTATATGTAATATATGAACAACGAGAGCGAGTTTTTCACCGGGATATCCAAACACGAGAGAACAATGTATGAAAACACGAGCGTGAAGCGCGAGTGTTCTCATACATTGTTTTCGAGTCAGGATATCCCGGTGAGACACGAACTCGAGTTGTTTATATGGATTCTCAAATGAATCGAGACGTAACAGAATGTTTTCTTTTGCTGATTTGAGTAGAATTCTTAACCAAGCATTAGGAATTCTATTCAAGTATTATTTTTCATGAGTAATTAAGATATTTGATGAAAACGCTAGTGACTTTCATCAAGTTTCACCGGGTTATCTCATAGATATCTTATATACACTAGATAGCGCATCTCTTTTAGCAAAATTGAAGCCAAGAATATTCCAGCGGTTACCCCCATTTGAATAGATGGCGGCCATGTTGGTCGTTCTCACTTGCTAATAAACGCTTAAAAACAACAATAACTTTCATCATTTGAATAGTTTAAAAAGTATTTGGAATAGGTTTAACTTAATGTTTAAGATCCCTGTTTAAGAAATATAAAACATACGAATCTTCTCATTTCATGAGAACGACCTGAGACTGCAATCACGGCTTCAATTTTTGAATTGCAATTTTTAAATTGTAAGTGATATCACTTACTCGAACCGTCCTGACCGCGTAGCTCAGTTGGAAGAGCATTGGGTTAGTATTCCAAAGGTCGTAGGTTCGAATCCCACCGTGGCTGGGCATATTTTTCAAGATCGCCGGGTGTGGATATACACTCAGAGTAACATCACAAATATCATATTCACCTGAGTAACAGTTACACCAACACAGAAAAAATACTTTTAAAATGTTCTGTACTTTATCATATTAAGTATATTTTTGCATCATGCTGGATCAACATTGCAGGGTTCGTTTGAACGTTCTTTAATATATCAAAATTCTTATATAGCTATTTATTCGTAATATTTAAGAAATTAAATAAATAAATAATTATAAAGTCCCATGCCCCATGGGAGTTTCAGCCAACATGTTTGCTCTGTTCATGACGAAAAACAACATTTTTCTACGTCGACATCTGCATTTCAAGCTGCGAGATGTGCTACTATAATTATACTCGGCAAATTTGCTCAGCAGAACCTTTCTTAATCATATTGTCCTATTTTAAACTCTGTACGTTTGGCAACAAACGACATGCAATTTTCTTTATAGTCATTTCTTTTATTTGAATGAGCACGTGCTGGCCTTTGTCGTCGCGTTGCCGTCCATGTAAGGTTCTCGTTAGATTTATACAGCACACCGAGCAGCACAGGCGAATATTAACTTTAAAATGCTTTTTTATAATTTAGATGAAAGTTGTGATCCCTGGAAGTTCTACTGTCCTGTTGGTATTTGTATACCATGGAATTCGACTTGCAATGGAATTTCGGATTGTCCGAGTGGAGCGGACGAACCAAGTATTTGTGGCAACACTTCTAGAGGTATGTGAAAATCTATTTCATTCCATGCAGTTTCAAAGCTTATCTTATACGGTTATAACGAACCGTCCACTGACAAAGTTTTTCTGCTTTGTTATATCACATTATACAACGCTAACGGCTTGGAAATTTCACTCAACTATGTAAGTTTTGTTAGTGTTAGTCTTGTTTAATTAAAGTAAAATCTTTTCTATTTCAAGAGATAAATGCCATATTTTCCACTCGAACTCAACTTTTACTTATATAGCGCGGGCCGCCATGTTTGTTTTGTTTTGAAGCAATCTGTGACCCAGGGTTGACAAATATTCTTATATTAGTTGTTCTTAGGGACTGCATGGTCATAAAGTAACTGCTAGGGTGGGCTGGAGGTAAATCACAAATTTTGCCAATAAGTTCGGTGACCCATCATCTTAGGATGTAGATAAAAATTTCAAAGCCCATCTAATCTTACAAAATATTTTTCATGACCAACCCAATCTAAATTGGGAAAATACACTTTTATAATAAAAAAAACGTGCAGGTATGAACATTGTAAATATACACGGCACTGTATTGACATACATAATTGCACCAAGCTTGACCAACACATTCATCACCAATTACGACACTGAGCTGCTCTCCAGTTGGCTGTATTTGCTGTGATTCGACTTCTTCTGATAACACGTAAAATCTTTTGGCCATGTAAAGCCCAGACGCAACGAGAGATTCGTGACAACGATTTATAACTGACAGATAACGTTGATCCCGCTTTTGTTTGGTGTTTCAAATATTTAGAAGCGCTGCAACATTTTGAGTTATTTGGTATGCATATCCTTTGAAATTCCTTTCATAAACGGTTTTATAGAATTTTATTTACTTTTATTTTATTAACCGAAATTCGCCTAGAGTCCGGTGTGTCTAAGCAACCAAGCAAACGCCCCACTCAAACTACGACGAGAGTTGATGAGAGATGGCAAGCTGTAGTTTGCATTGCACTTTCGCTAACTCTCATCCCTCTGTCAAACGAGAGCAAGAGTTGTGTCGTCCACGATCAGAGTTAACTAGATACTGACGCCGAGAATAAACTCTCGTCAACTGTTAACTGTCATCAAAATTGAGTCAATTCATATCAACGTTGGTGAGAGGTGATGAGAGTAAATAAGAATCCACAAGAGATATGATCGATTGCGGGCAAACGGAAGCGAGAGTCTCAGCTCTCGTCAACCGTCTCAACCTTGTGTGACCAGGGCTTAAGCTAAGGAATATAGCCTTCCGAGAAAACCCAAAGTAAACAGTGTAACGTTCGAATCAAACGAGGATGAGAGTGCATGAGAGTTAGCAGTCACGCGACTTTCGTTCGCTGTTCTTTTAAGAAATGCTTTCCCAACACTATCGTGTGTTCTATTTAAGTTAAACTATCAGTATAGCTAACTACAGTAGCTGAAACACTTATCAAAACCGTTATTTTATAAATCTATAGGCCCCGCTTCAATGCGTGACTGCATGCATGCCAATTCTCATCAATCTCCTCGAGGTTAGAAGGGATATTGATTAAACTGGAAATATTCTTTTAAAGTTTCACGACAACAAGGTACTGTATATAACATAAATTTCCCCTTCCTTTTTCTAGCAAACGAAAGCTGCAGTCTGAATGATCTTGGTTGCCTTGTTAATTTAATAAACGAAACGTTTTGTGAAGATAGTACTGATGGTAAGGACGATGATTTTATTAGATAAATTTAGGAAACACGACGCGAAAATGACCTATCTACTTCGCGTTCACTTCCGGATTTTAATCTGGGTCCTGCATGGGATGATATAGTTTATTTGGTTTACCAGTCCCATGCTGTAACTGAACCACGAGGTCATGTTGGGTCCTTGGTTATTTATCCACCTAACATAGCTTGGTAAATATAACCACGACATTCTGTCAAATGGTTACATTTACCAGACTATGGTAGGAAGGGACATAAAATAACCAGGAAATTTGACAACGAATAAAATATTAAGTTAACCAATATTGAATTATTTCTAGGTTTAACCAGGAATTTTAACCAAAGTGTTTTTAGAGTGTATTCAGCCACCTTGGATATCAGCATGATCTTGAATAATCTGGAAGATTCAAAGTCGACGTTTGCTTGCCGATGCCTAAAAGTGTGCAAGAGCCTTACTTGCCTATACGATTGAAATCCTTCTTAATATTTCCTGTTACTGTGAGGTTTCAGTTTAAGTTTCGAAGAGCTTTTGAAAAATTACATTTCTATTTCAGGCAGCTGTGATTTCGAACAAGATGGTTTCTGTAAATGGCAGCAGGTTCACGATGGACATGATGATTTTGATTGGTCAATTAATAATGGTGAAACTTCCTCTAAACAAACTGGACCTAGAGTGGATCATACCTCCGAATCTGAGCTAGGTAGTGTTCTAGTATTATGTTCTTAATATTATTTTAGATAATTTTATTCGATTCTGATTGGCTAAAGCACAGCTGTGTGATTTGTGTAGAAATAATATGTTTTGTAAAAATATTTGTAAAAAAAATACACGTGAATACGTTTTTCAAAGACGATCAGACGTGCGGTTTTGTACCTCCCCTCATTGTATTTGTACCTTCTCTAAAAATTCATCCATTTATTACCCTTGACAAATGTATCAATTTGATAATTCATAAATACATTGATATGTTGTAATAGATAGCTAAATACATTCCATACATTGCATGCATCGAGTCATGTTGTTTACTTAGGAGGGCACGTCGTAAACCCTATCATCCTAGGGAGGGTGTGGAACAGACAACTGCTCATCCCCTAAAATATTTCCACCTTATCCAATATTCACTCCAAAATCCGTCTTTATTATGTGCAAATCCTGTCATTATCCCCTGACTGCTTCAATCAACATTGTACCAATGTCTTTCCCAGGTTCGTACATCTATATCGAAGCAAGTTCTCCAAGAGTTAAAGGAGATAAAGCAATCATTCAAGCTGGACCGTTCAAGGCTGATCAAAATTTCTGTTTCACGTTCTATTATCACATGTTTGGTGTGCATATTGGTCGACTGAGTGTTTATCAAGCTTGGTCGAACATGACAAATCTTGAACTCCTTTGGACCAGAAATACTTCAGGCGATGATTCATGGAAAACTTCCTCGCTTGATGTTAGATCGAGGAATAATTTTTACGTAAGTAATAACGGAGTGAACAGAAAATTTTACTCCTTACCTTCAAAAAATAATTAATTATGTTGTATTTCTAATATAGCAACTCGTTACAACATTTTATTAACAACAACCCTCTATAACTCGTACCCTCTTTGACTGGGGATTTATTCTACTTAATAATCCCCTCACTTTATAGTTTTCAGCGTAGAGCTGTAAGCTTTACACTGTAAACCACTAATAACAAAATTGTGTGTTTATATATTTTCAGTTAATGATCGAAGCAGTTTGTGGTGAAGGAGCTAAGGGCGATATTGCTGTTGATGATTTTTCTATGATTGATAAAAAATGTTCTGAAATTCAAAATGGTAATTACAATAAATTTTAATCAACTTTTTCTCTATCAATGGTGCATGGTATTACTCAACACTCAATCTTTTTATGAATACAAATATACGGTCTCACAGACCTTGACGCATCGCAGTATGTTGAAACTAGAACAGGCAGGAAAAGCACGGGCACCTCAGGACTTTTAAAAGAATTGTGAAACTGTGGAACTATGTCACTCTCTCCACCTTTAATTAGATCGTACCTACATGCACTAGACGTACCTAGCTACACCTAACTGCTACCCCATGCCTATACTCCTAGCTTACTAGCTCTCACTCATTGATCACGACTAAATATATCTTCATGTTACTACCATAGCTTCAAGTTCATAACTCTCTAATTTGTTGTAGATAATTTGCCATTTTGTTCCTTTGAAAGTCTTTGTGCTTGGAAAATGACTCCAGGAGTTTGGGTCAGAATGCCTGTGAACAACAAGAAGCAGTTCATGCTGCACGGTAAGCTCTGAAATAGCATGGCTGATCCAATGCGAGGGGAACAGCTCTGTATTAAAAAAATTGTTATAAGGCAATTCGGAATTTTCACTGCGCATCCAAATAACGAGTTCTGCGTCGGGATAAATTGCAGTTGGTATAAAGGCAACACCGCGGAAAAACGTCTGCGCATGCGTGGAGCACAAAAAGATGGCGAGGAATTTAAAAGCCAAACTGTAAACAAAAACATGGCTATTTAATCATTTAAAGTAATTGAAACAACAAAAAATACACTAGCCGGGTAGTTTAGATATGAATAAAAAGATTTTAACATATAAAATCTAAAAAGAAACAGAAATTAAATTGAAAATTACCGTTTAAGACCGGGAGGCGTGTGAACATTTCTTGGAAAAATGTCGAATACTGAACTTAAAGCAGAAAAGTTAAGAAAATTATAGAATAGTTAAGCATTTGCACACGATTAAATTGTAGAGTGAATCATTACCCTTAAATATAGTCAACGCAAAAATTATACATGCTACGCAAAAAAAGTTATTGACAAAAATGTGGATCACATAAACCTACGAAAAATATCTTTGTATGGTTCAGTTATAGAACGTTTTATACAATAAATTTATCGACAGTCACCTTTGGTTTATTTTCTTGCATAATACTACTTCTTGCACATGTAGACTATAATTATTTCTAGTTTTTAGGTTGTCACGTTCATTATTCCGCTTGCATTTTCATAGAAAAGGCAAAACATCGAAGTCACTTCCATTTTGAGTTTTTGACAACATTCGGAACACTTGACATCAAGTTCGCAATACAGATTTCAGTAATGTTGACGCGTGCGCAGACGTTTTTCCGCGGTGTTTATAAAGGCTCGTTGACACTTGCAATTGTTGCTGCGATTTTAGGTGCGATTTTCTCCTTCTGATGGATGTGAACGAGTGGATAAGTTATGAATGTTCAGACAAAGGTACATGCACTCCGAACATTCGTAACTGCTCTACTCGTTCACATGTCTCAGAAAGAGAAATCGCTCTAGAAATCGCAGCAAAAATTGCAAGTGTAAACAGGGCTTAACATGTAGCTGAGACTGGAACAATTAGAATATGAGTATCAAAATATTCAACTATTCTATCATCATTTGAATATGCAAAAAATTGCTCAAAGAACAAACAAACTACTATTCAATACCCGTCAAAAATCTATCACCGACGCCTAAGGATTAGCTGGATCAGTGGGAACCCTGAATTGGCTTAACTCCGCTATTCACAATTACTACAATACTTATGAAAGAAAACGAAGGCATTTAGACACAAAATTTCGGATGAAAAAAAGACAATGATGTGTCTATCTGTCGCTGACAATAAGCTCAGCATTTATATTTCCGAGATATACAGTAACAGTCAGGCCAAGTCAGTTATAATTAAAGCGAGGGTAAACGTCAAGTTGTCACAAAATACACCCAACGCAAAGGTTAGTTTGCGTGTCCGTTCAGTGGGTTCTCTATTAATCTTACCTTCCCGGGCAATTATTAATTTAAGGCACATTTAAGAAAAGATAATTCAGAGGGAATAAATAGAATAAAAGGGCTAAATAGAGAAGACGGCTAAATGTAGAAGGGGATTGAAAAACGACTGGAGATAAGTAGAGTGGAGAATTAACTGATAGAGAAGGGGATTCAAACTGAAAAGAAAGCCAAATAAAGAAGAGCACTAAATAGAGAAGACGCTTAATAGCCAAAAAAAGAGACAAGATTAAAAAAGCCAAGAATAGAGAGAAGATTAAATAGAGAACTAGTCTGCGTGGCAGGCTCAATGAATAAGGCGTAAAAAACATACCTGTGGTTCCGGTTTCATATCGTGAAAAAATTAGGGTCGGTAGGTCGGAAATAATTATTTTTTTTGAATATTTTTTTTCATGGTTTTGGCGGTTTTTTGCTGGGCGAGTTGCTGTAGAGTCCCGACATCAATATTAACTAGAGATGCGTATTTCCTATGGACGAATTTAGGCAATTTGGTTCAATAATTAGTGTGACAACAGACACCATTTTGGCACGCTGTATGAGCAGCCCGCAACCACCTGGAGAAAATAGGGTCGCACGGTCAATCGCGTTGAAAAAATAATAGGGTCGGCAGAAAAAAATTGGGTCGGTCGGGAACCGGAACGACAAGTATTTTTTTTTTACGCCTAAATGAAAGCCTGCACAATCTCAAGGAAATTTGATAACCGCCCACTATATTACTATGATAATTTATCTCCAATCCAACCAATCATATTTTCTGAAATCCGTGTGCGTGATGCAGTGTGAGTAATAAATATAAATACACTTTAGTTTATTACTAATGTAGTTCATATAGAGTGGCTCGAGAATTCAAACACTTTTAAGAAATTGGCAGTTTAAATTACTTTTGGAGTAAATAAAACAGACTTTACACCGGGGATGTCGGTTTGGTAAATTTCGATACATTAGTATGTGATACAATTCACTAGAACAAAACATGTTGACTTGATACTGCAGTTTAGATATCGTTACTCAACAGTATATTTTTATGTATTAATAATGAACGGAACTCAAAAATATATTTATATCAAAAGGAAGACAATACCATCTTAGGTCCAAACATTACAATAAATTTCAAAATCATACATGTTATGACCAGCTATGAGCGAATCAGTATATGTATGTTTCGGAATTGCAACGGCTCAAGGCTGAACAGTATAAACGTTTACAAATTGACAATAACAAACTCTTAACTATAAAAATATATCAAAATACAAGCTAAATTGCACTGTATTTTGTAGTCTGCCGTAAAACTCATAATAACCGATAAAACGTTTGTAGATCGAGTAGTAAGTTTCATAAATACATTTATAAAGCGACATGTATTTAATAGGATACATAATTTGTCAAAATCAGTATTTTTAAATTGATCGGGTATAGCTACTGTATTATTTAGAGAAATACCAACACGTGGATGGGTTTGTATCCATGCTCTTCGGCTTGTCAAGGCAGATATCCAATGAGAAAACCTGCCAAAACATCTCAACGATTTCCAGCTGTTCAGTTTTTAGTTAGTTTAAAACCCAAATTCACAGCATTCTTTCAAAATTGTACGCTAATATACGCTTATATTGATAGCGTATAAACATTGCGCCACAATGATTGATGCGTATTTTGGCATACATTATGATTTCAACCAATAGGATTTTTGAGTCCGCTCACGGCCCCGAATTACCAAATTTCCATGAGGTTGTTGCAGGCTCTCATTTATTCATTGAGCTAATAGAGAACGAGCATAAATTTAGAGGGTGCGAAATGGAGAGGGTGCTCGATATAAATGGGGATAAATAGAGAAGAGGGCTAGATATGGAAAGGACAAGGTGGAAAGAAAAGCTTATCGATTTTGAATATCACCTGAACGTGAATATCCCACTTAATTATTACATATGTATGTATGTTGTTGTTGTTGTTGTTGTTGTTGTTGTTGTTGTTGTTGTTGTTGTTGTTGTTGTTGTTGCTGCTGCTGCTGCTGCTGTTGCTGCTGCTGTTGTTGCTGCTGTTGTTGTTGCTGCTGCTGCTGTTGTTGCTGTTGTTGTTGTTGTTGTTGTTGTTGTTGTTGTTGTTGTTGTTGTTGTTGTTGTTGTTGTTGTTGTTGTTGTTGTTGTTGAAGAGGAATGGTTAAAAAATATTTTCCTTCGAAGGGAAGGACTAAATTCATCTTGGTCATGCCAGATAGTCTTTTCTACTATTCTAGACTACTATCTGAACGCGAGGTCATCAGGAAAACTTGAAATTACTTTATCTAAAGAGCGGACGGCACTATATCAATGTATGACGTTCTGGTACAAGTTTCATTATGTTATGAGTATGTCATTCAAATCCATTCATGTACTTGATGGGAACGTCCTTGAACTGTCGCACAGTCTGATGGGAGCCAGTGGACTATGGGTCTTTAGTGAAATGCCTCTTCAGAGACGATACATAAAGTCCAAGGTATTAAAGTGATAGCTTTTCTGAGAGTTGGCAATAGTATGCCAATTAACTCGAAAAACTAACTTTATTTAAATTGTGAACACTACAGCTATGTATGCGCGTATAAAATAGAAAACGTCTAGCATATGTAGGATTTCAGAGAACGTATGGTAGTAGAAGAGTAGTAGAACTTTATTTATCCCGTCAACCGTAGCTGATTTGCATGGGGGGCGTGTGCCAGAAAATTATTTTACATGCAGAATATGATGATAAGCTAAGCTATTTACAGTAATATGTAAATTTAAAAGATATAACAAGTGTTTCGAGCTATTTACAGGTAAATTATATTTACAAAGTTACCAAGCACTAATGTGAGCATAATGGTGCCGCCATGCCGCACCTTGTGATAAACCCCAACTTGGCAGCACAAGACAATCTCGACTTGCAAAACGCTTTTGGAATTTTAAACAATAAGTAAATAAAATGGCATTCCAGATGAGAAAAATTTCCTGCAAAATGTAACAAAATTTCCTGCCAAGATATTATATCGATCATTTTCTGGCAGCGGTGTTGATGGCGCTGCGGGACATTTTCCGGGACATGAGCGCAATTTCCTAAACACCAGACAGGGTGTCCCAAAGGAATTGTTGAAAGATTTTGTAGATGGAAATTTCGAGTGCAAATTTTATACGTTTATTAGACCTTACTAGGAGCAGTTGCGAAAAATGAAGCTGTGGGCCTTCTGGCAGGAATCGTACCTGCGGCCCTGCGATTCCGATGCATCGCTATAAGTAACTGGGCTCTACCACAAGTATCGTGATGTCACTGTAAGGTGTATGGGTATAAATATCAGGATTTGGGGCATCGCACTCAATAGAACTAATTGTTGAAGTGTTTTGTAGATGGAACTTTTTGTAATGGAGTACAAGTTTGCATCTACAAAACCCTTCAAGAATTATAGTTCTATCGAGCGAGATGCACCAAACCCTGATATTATCCCCAAAATGTAGCAACCGTATGTTCTAGATTTAAGCTAATTATTTGTGGGCATCGAAAATTCAATCTAAGCGATGGTTTTTAACACTAAGAGTATTACTGATGCATATTTCAGTGGCACATAACATTAACAGGTAATCGCATAATTCCTCGTAAAATTAAGGGCAATTTGTGAAACTTTGAAAACACGCGTGAAATTAAACTTTAATTTTACCGATTGCGATTATACAAGACGATTAAAATTACCGTTCGAAATCACATTTTCCCACCTCGTAACAAAAGAAAAAGCAATTAACAACGAATGAGTCTTGCCAAACAATTTAAAACAGAAACTACGATATGTTAGGGTTTTTTAAATTAGAAGTAATTAATTATTTATGCAAATGAATTTAGTTGGAAAAAAAATGCGACTTCGACCCGCAATTTTTATTGGATTTATACTGTATTTGGTCATTTAATATTCCTTCATAAATATACTTTATAAATAGAATGCATTTGGATAAACTACTACAGAACTATGTGCATTACATAAATAATTTTTTTGTTTGTCCTTAGCTTTTCTTTAATGTTACTGTTCCTCGATCGACAACTCAGCCTTATCTTGGTATTGACGAAATCAATTTCTCTGCAGAACCATGTCTCAGTTTTCAACAAGGTGAGTTGTATAGACTACTTTGTGCTTAGAATATTTTGGGCTGAGTAAGATTTTGAATATCTGGCTCGACAGAACTGAATGTTCAAGGGTTTTCGTAGATGGAAAGTTCAAGCAAAAAGTTAACAGCTTTTTAGAGCTGACTGGCCGGGAGAAGTTGCGAAAAATGCAACCATATATAGGCACTCCTGTAGGAATCGAATCTACGGCATGAATCTGAACAAGAAGTATTGAAAGTAGTTGTCATGGTAACATGATAATTTTAAGAATAGTTTTAAAATTGAAAAATCCCCCCCAAATATCACTTTTAATTACAACATGATCAATTTCCCAAACATATATATGCTAATTCTATTATACGTAATATAAGGTTCAATTTAATGTAAAATTCAACCACAAACGCTTCGCAAAACGTTTTATAAAGTTCTTAAAACTAAACTGCCTTTTATCGAATTATCGGTAAACATTGAGTTTGAAATAAACTGCTATAAAACAAATAGTACATCGAATATTCAAAACAAACATACCTTCATTCTTTTAGACGTTTTTAGGCTCTCAGAAAGGTTTTGAAATTGACAAAATCTTGCAAAAATACAACTTGCAAAAAATGTTTGTTATTTCGCTGTCGTCATGCAGTCGTTATAATGAAAATTTCAAATTTGACCAATCAGTGTTCACTATTCACGACAGTAAGCTACATAGTTTGAGATCAGTGAGGATGACCACCCACTCAACACCGTTGGTGAGCCACTCCCACGATCATTGATGAACTTTAGACTTCGCTAATCCACAAGAATAAGAAGGTACAGCAGAAGTGTAACTCGAGTTGGTTATTATTGTTTTACGTCCACGAAAATTTTAACTCGCTCACGCCATCCAGGCTAGTACAACCGGAAGTTTTTATCATGTTTTGGTTAGCCTGAATACAGACCTTCGTTTTGCTCTGCACCCTATAATTCGCGGTGAGAGGCGCAAAACGAAGGTCTGATGAAAATTATGTCAAAACGCTCTACCGCCCATTTTGCAGTAATTAACGATGATGATTGACATATTTACATTAACACCTAAAAATACAACGAAAGTTGTCGATTCACTTTTACGGCAAAGCATGAAGAGACGATATAACAGTTTGAATAAATATTAAAAATATTGGCAACACCATGCAGTATGTTGCCTCTAATATGTACTCTTAACCCTTGTACTCAAACAAATTACAGCTAGTAATAATACAACATTTTCAACACATTCTCTAGATGTAATAAAACCTGCATACGCAAATTTGGCAATGACCATGTCATTTCCCATTACCCATTGTTGTCAGAATTGCATCCAAACAGGACCAAACTCTTACAATTTATACATTTTGAAACCGCCATACAATGCTAAAATCTAAATAAAATATTTTTGTACGTGCTATGTTATCGAAATGCAAATATATAAACGCACTATTGCACTGACACATAGCTCATAGGCCTATGTGTAAAATTAATAATTGTATCAGTTTTATTATGATTATCACAAAACGTAAATAGTGTAAAAATTATTGTATTATAGGCCTATATTACAACGAAAGACACAACGCTGAAGTCAGTTTGACAAGTCTGCTCTACTCCCGCTCTAGTTTTAATTTTAGACGGTAGATACTGTTAGTACATTTGTCGTTCGACTTCGCAAAATATTTAGAATATTACACTATATGCATAGTATATGCGTTGTTTTAATATTTGATTTACCGTTGAAATATATTCTGATCTTTTCAAATCTTTTCATGTTTGCGACCGACCAATCACAACCCATTTCCCTGTAAATTATCCAATCAGCTATTCCGACCGCCAGGCGGTCGGATTACACAGCGTTTTGACACGATTTTCATCAGACCTACGTTTCGCCCTTTTCGTCGACCCGCGAATTTTAGGGCGGGCGAAACGTAGGTCTGTTTTCAGGCTATGTTTTGGTAGGTACAAAGTGCCGATTGTACTAGCCAGGATGGCGTGATTGATGACGAATCGCTTGTAAAAACGCGGACAAATACTTGCTTGAGTTACACTTCTGCTGTACCTTGAGTTACACTTCTGCTGTACCTTGAGTTACACTTCTGCTGTACCTGCTGTACCGGGGGATTTAGTACCCCGCCCCGGGCTTACGCGCCGTTGGCTCGGGGATAATCCGCAACTGTACTATGTAGTTCAGTGATAAGAGCGCTGCAGCGGAATTCTAGGGCCGTAGCATTGATTCCTACCGGGAGTGCCTCTGGTTGCATTTTTTTGAAGCTGCTCCATGGATGGTCTAACACTAGTCTTCCCGAATTTGCTTGAGTTCACACGAAACAACAACTTGAAATCGAGGCTGACAATGTAGTCGCTTGTAAATGAATCTATTTTATTAACAGCCAATGAAGTGCCTATTTTCGCTCGAAATTTGTGAACGTGCAATATAGCTCATGACGAAATTAGCTATGTAACTATATGATAACAAAGAATGTACACTGTATCTATAGAAAAATATTGATCTAGCCACATAATTTAATCAAATCTGTTCCAGTCCTAGGATTGATTCAAAATTAATTCATCCATTTTTTAACAATTTATGAGTCTGCGATTTCGTTTCAAAAATTCATATTCAGACTGGGTCGTTGCTTAAGCGGATGGACGAGAGGGAGGTTTTTCAAATAGCAGCGAATTTTTAAGACGTTAAAACGCAAAATAATTAACAACAAGGCACCTATAACAATCCTAAAGCTTACCCTAAACCATACCCTAAACCTAACCCCAACATCAATTCTACACTAAAACGAACTCTCAATTTAAACTTGAACTAAGTTGTCGCAGTCAGATCCAATCCTCGTCTTTGGCTCGAACTGGAACAAACCTACTTTAAAATCCAGTCTGCGTTTTCGTATTTAAAATATTAGTTCACTTAATACTAGTTCTTTCGGCAATTAGTATAACTTTCTTGTCCTTTGAAAAGATTCAGACTGGTGATATTGAAATTGCACCAAAGTTGCAGCCATATTCACCATATTCAGTAGTAATGTTGGATGATAAATAGAAGTTGTAAATTCTAATTTTTTAAATATTAATATTTTTTATAATTGGAGGAAATTATGGCATGTAGCCATAAATATCTTATATCATTAATGACAGGTTAACCCTACAGAGCTTATTGCTCCATTTACAGAGTCCCTAATAATATGTATATAAAAAAAACATTACATTATTTCCAACACATTTTATCCACAAGACTGGACGACGGACGTACACGAGTGACACTTGACACATATACTTTTAAACGTTTGTGGAGCATTAATGTTATATATTTATTTAGTCATTGCTTCATAATAAGTTAACAGGTAAGACTTGAATTGGCCAACAGTAACACTTGCTTCTCGAATATGTGGTGGTAGCAAGTTATATATTCTGGGAGCTCTATTATAAAAACTGTTCTGAAAAGTTAAAGTGTTAACTCCGGAAATTTTTAATGTTACACTGTTAGTTATAGCGCGCCTGGTGATACGATCGTTTGATACTAAACTAATCCGAGAGTCATTCAATTTAATTGCCTTAAAGAGATACACCAAGTCCAGGTACTCGTGCCAGTAAGACAAAGGAAGTAAACCTGTTTTTAGTAGCCTGTCCTGGTAACTAGTTTCGGATCTAAACGGCATGGTCCTTGATCTGATAATTCCTTGATTCGAGTATAAAGTTACGTTTCAAACTTCAAATTCGGATTGTATCGAATTTTAAGTCCAACACAACTGACCGTTACGGCTTGATATACATTTTAGTCTTCAATTAATTTCGAAGAAAATAAAAAGTCCTTCAAATAATTGCATAATTCAATTTATTTTTCCACTTCAGGTGGTGTTGCCTGGATCCGAAAATCTTCAAGGTTTTACAAATCGTTAACAAAACGCAACAGAGATGGCAGTATTACGGCATTTTATACACCTCACTTTTCCTCGAATGATAAGAAAATCACGAATTATTTGGATGTACCTCAATATTCGCCCAGCTTTATTGAAACTATTTTTAATCCCCGCGGTCGTGTGAACTACATTGTTGAAGATATTTCTTCGTCCGAATACTCGAATATTAGTGTGGGAAACAGAGTATTTGTAGAAGAAAGTGTGAATACAGCAGCTCTAGGAGTCGTGATTGCAAAGGACACCGTTAGCACTTATAGTTATAACGAACTTCAATTTAAGTTGAGTATTCGTCTTGATTCCAATAGCTCAGATATTGTGGTTGAGAATCAAAATGTTTGGCTTCTTCCATATCAATTGGATCAACATGGTAAGTAAGTAAGTAAGTAAGTAAATAAAACAGGTGGGAAATTTGTCTGAGCATGCGCGAGTAAAATGAGTCACGCAATTGCGAGGAATACACGCAACGCGTGTTTACAAAAAGGCACAATCGCGTAAATATTGCCAAATGTTTGTACAAAATAAATGACTGTTTTATGTTGAAAGAGTGGACATGATCTAAATTAATCATACAGAATTTTTTAGTGACGTTCTATTTCAGTACCCTGCCATCGTCTCTGGTAGCCTATCCGTCTGCATTCGATCTGAAACAGTTGCTACTTTGCTGTCGAAGAATTTCGAATGTTTACATGAAAATAGAGGCAAGTCATGCATTTTACAACCTCTCAAACTGTATGAGCCCCTATTTTTACGCTTATACCTAAGATATCAAATAAAAGTACATGAAACAGAGAACATTTGTAGAAAGTTTTGTCGTGAGGCCACGGCCAGTTTTTTAAATATCTTTATTTCTGTTCCGGTCATCACCAAAATTACACTAAAGCCGGGCTTGAATATACAACAAATTTTGAATCTCATCAAGTACAAAAATATTTAACGTGTAACCAAAATATGCTCATGAAATCGAAATTAATAGCTAAATTTTCAAACTGGACCCTTCTCGAAGCGGTTTTCATGAAGGAAGTTCACATTTCGGCCTTTGATTCTTGGCAAAAATTTGACCACAACACGTGCGAAGCAACTGGGTCTCAAAGACTGAACTAAAACATTGTGAGCCCCTATTTTCCTGACGATATGCTTGATACCTACAAACGCCGAAATGTTTTTTCTTTTCATTTAGCTATATTTGAAATTGAGGCCACGGACTATTTTTGAGAAAATACAGTTCAAAGTCAAGCTATTTTTACATATTTTCAAAATTTGTCAAATTTCGCAAGCTTGTATTTTGAACTTAGACAGCTGAAGTTACATTAAGAAACATAGGATGGAAAATTTGAGGCATATAAAGTTAATTTCAACTTACATTTCATTCTCAAATCACGTCTTTCTTCATTTATTACGGTTTTAAACGAGCCATAGATCGACGTATACGGTATTTACTCCCATGTTCACGTCGCCATATTAACTTCTTCCAATCACGCGATTCTAAAACAATCATCCCAAAACAAAGAATTCATGATCGACTTTTAAAAGAATAACCAATAATTTGTAAATCGTTGAATGGAAAGCAAAAAATCGTCAGCTAAAACAGCTTCTTGCTAACTATCTGCTTTGTTTTGAATGCAAATGCAATGAGCTTTGTTTCTGCCCGCGATTTTTTGGTCAGCGACAACAAATTTCCCACCTGTTAAGTAAATAAAGTTGCCTGCTTCTTATTTTTTGACTTTAGGAATTCATTTTCTTCGCAAACAATTTGTAAGAATAATAAGTATAGTAAGTAAGTAGGGGGATGTGCTTCTTACTTGTTCTCGAGGTAGAACATTTAAAACTGATAAAGCTATAGTTTTTATGGTATTGATATAAACTTATTATTCATAAATCCATTTTGACCTAGGGTCTGCATGGCTGTCGTCATCTCAAAAGTGTAACTTATTGAGCAACAATGTTAGTTGCTATTTTATATCTCAAAAACGAAATTGGTTTGATGGCTCTGACGTTTGCAAGATTTCTGGAAGTGAGCTTGCCAGATTTGATTCTAAATTGGAAGAGGAACATGTAAAAAATATATTTGCTAAATTTCTACCGTTCTGGATTGGTTATCATGGGCATACGCACACAGGGAGGAAATTCGCATGGAGTGATGGTAGTACAGATCTATATAATAAATTGGATGGAAAGAGTTTGAATCAGGGATTATCTGCTGGATTGTGTACAGCTGTCGCAAACTCTACGATGTGGGAAAGACGTAACTGTAGTGAGAGATTAAATGTTCTTTGCCGTCGACCTGGTAAGGATATTTTATGCCCTTAAATTTTATGACCCTTTTACACTTGCAATTTTTTCTGCGATTTTTGTCTTCTGATAGATGTGAACGAGTGAATGAGTTATGAATGTTCAGATGAGGGTGGAACATTTATAACTCATTTACTCGTTCCCATGCATCAGGAGGCGAAAGGCGCACCAGAAATCGCAGCAAAAAATTCAAGTGCGGTTCAACGAAAATTTTTAAAGAGCTTAAATTTCAATCTATTTAAATCATTGCGACACTGTTACATATTGTTTAATGATTGGAAATGAAGATTCTATACAACAGAAAGCTAATGTTTTTTTAAATGAAATTTTGTTTTAAAAATCTTCATTGATTGTGCTCAATCAAATTCGGAAACAAACGAAAACAATGGAACAAAACGAAACACCAAAATACAAACCCAAAAACGTCCAATTGAGTTCGGGTTTTACTTGGTTAGAAATGTAATAGCCAGTAAAAGTATTCAGTTTATTCAAACCTTCATATTTAACTTTGTCTTCTTTTTTAGTCGACAGGCGTGATCAATTGATTTGTGAAGATCAGGAAAGCCAAAGCTTAAACTGCTCAGATCTTAGTGCGGTTATAGGCATAGTGCGGGCTGAACTTAAGCCAAAGACAACTAATATAGATATCTGCCCAACATCGCCAGCATCCAATAAAACATTTGGCAAGCGATCTTCCTGTAAATTTAACAGTAGTGTTTTCAACCAAGTAACATCCAAATGTGAAGGAAGAATTTGGTGTAATTTATCAGTAGAGTCAGTACAAGGCGACCGATATCCTAAAGAAAGCAAGTATCTCATCATTTCATATAAATGTGTTAAAAGATCAAACAGTATTAACGCAGGTTAGTTCATTGCATTATGTAATAATTCGTACACCTAGCTAATCACCACAGCCACTACCGCCGTATTATTGTTGTGAAAACATGGTAATACATCATCTTTCCTTTTCAATTTCTCACCTTTTGATATGACGAGAATATATCTTTCTCAAGACAACTTCACAGCCACATCTCTGTTCATCATATTTTGCGCGGTTTTATAGCAGTTGATTAAAGAGGCACATCTGGAGTATGGATTCTGTAGTTTCATGTGTGATAGCTCAGCTGTATGTAGAGTGAAAAGATGTACCCCTTGGGCTTGGAAACGAGGTTGAAAGTGTACTGCTTTATGGAATATACTATGGCTATAAAGTACACCTGATTCCGGCGTACTTTATAGCCATAGTTTTATTGCATTTGAGAGTGTTATCCTCTTTGTTGTTCTGTTATAATGACTTAATATGGTTTGGTCCTTTTCTCGCCATGATAACAATTTTGGCTCGTCTGTTATAATTTCTGCTTTTCGTTGCCAGATATCTCCGAAACAAATGCCGTATTCTGTCCGAAGTATTGGGTTAAATTTCGAACAAGCTGCTACAAGTCCTTTCTGGATAAAATGCAATGGAAGGATGCTCGAGCCTATTGCGAGCGAGTGAAAGGAGCAAGACTGGTGTCGCTGGACAATAAAGAAGAAGAGGAATATGTGACAAATATGATGAAGTCAAAAGGTGTTGACAGGTTTCATATGTGGCCTGGTATATCGGTTGGTAATTCTAGTGAAGTTGGTTTCGTGTGCGAGTATAGGCTAGGTGAGATGCAGGGCCTCATTCATTTTGAATCTGAGATAAACAGTTCATTGGTTGTTTTAACCAATCTGTTTTTACAATGTGTCCACCACCAGAAAGTGTTTGATATTTCTAACCCTCCGGATCTCGTTTTCTGCATTTTTAGACACAACCTTTTGATTAACTAAGTTGCTCTTTCATTTCTATGCCTATATTTTAGAAGGAAGGAACCTTCGTTGCGGGGGCAATATGTAAACTCGGACGTCCCCCGTGTGAGATGACCACTAGCTACATAAATGATAAGCTAAACTGCTACTTTTTCTGAATTTCAGTGAAACTCTTTCTCAATCGGCCTCAATTTTTATAATTGCGATTCAGTTGTTTCTATATAAATATCTCAACGAGTATTTACCACCCCACCCCCCTTTAAGACGAAAAAATGCCATTGAAATCCTCACGAAATAACCTTTTCAACGGGGGGGGGGGTCACGACACTTCCGAAAAACCAAAACAATCAAATATATGCCCAAACATTATGTATTTCATATAGAGAAAAAACTTGAATATGTTCTAAACCTTTCAGAATTCGCCCCTTCGGACATATCTTTTTCGCAATAGTTTTGTTCGAATCGGCATCCAAAATATTTGGAGTGCTATTTTCAAGCTTCAACTATATTATTCAATCGAGTGAGATGCAAACAAAATCTTGATATTTATCCATAACCTATACATGATAGTACCCTATTATATATTCATGAACTTGTTGTTAGAGCTCGACAATTACAGACCAATGTAACTCAGTTGATTAGAGCGTTTCGCTGAAATCGCAGGGGCCGCAGGTTCGATTCCGGCCAAGGACCTGAAGTTGAATTTTCGCAGCTGTTCCTGGTCAGGTCTAATAAACGTATATATAAATTTCCACTCATAAGTTCCATCTACAATATACCATTCAACTATTGTATTATTCAATCGAGTGAGATGTCAACAAAATCTTGATAAGTTTCCATAAGCGTGTGGTAATAGAAGAATATATTTGGATTCGCAGCAAATTCAAAATCTTTCAATCGGCCGCAAATAATATACTGTGTTGATGTAGTGTACTCAGGTGAATATGATATTTGTGGTACTCTGAGTGTATATCCACACCGGGCGAGCTTGAAAAATATGCCCGGCCACGGTGGGATTCGAACCTACGACCTTTGGAATACTAGTCCAATGCTCTTCCAACTGAGCTACGCGGTCAGGACGGTTCGAGTAAGTTGAAAAAAAAATTTAAAAAAAATTCAAATTAATAGAATACATTGGTATCGAAGGAACTAGATTCTGTTCCGAAATATCACTTACTCGAACCGTCCTGACCGCGTAGCTCAGTTGGAAGAGCATTGGACTAGTATTCCAAAGGTCGTAGGTTCGAATCCCACCGTGGCCAGGCATATTTTTCAAGCTCGCCCGGTGTGGATATACACTCAGAGTAACACCACAAATATTATAAAATAATATACTGCTATCTGCTTTTCATTCGCCGTTTATATTAATTTTAGGCGATGGCTCGTGCGATTTTGAAGCTGACTTTTGCGGTTGGCGTGAAGATTCAGGTAGCAATGAAACTCAATGGCGTCGTACAATGGGCAGAGAAACAGCCACTACTTTGCAATGGCCGCCGTGGGGTAAGTTTGCGAAGCCTTGTCAAGCCATTTTGAATGCGCAAAAATTATTTGCCATTCGTCTTCTCATTACGCGCACTGTAAACACAAACATTTAAAGACGATATTGAGAGTGAAAAATTTCGGAAACGCAACAATACTGTAATACTGTTTTCTTGTGTGAACGCTGGATAATTATTATGCTGTTAATTATGTGTTAATATAATAATACATTAATATTATGAAAAATTATCAATATTTTTATCAAAATGTTTTCCGCTAATAGCGTTTGGTACGACTTGCAAATTAAATCACTGCATTTGAGCAAAACTGCAGTGCTCTTTAAATTAGGTATTATAAACTAAGATTTCTTCACCTGTTCTTGAATTTCTAGAAACTGGCAAAAGTTATGTTCATTCTTCATCTGACGGAGTTAGTATCTATGTATTTGACGGAAAGCCTATGGAAGAAGTAACTATGACAGCTGATAGGCCAAAAAACATAAAAAATGTCACATTATGTCTGTGGATATACATTGGTGCTAAAATGAGTGAGGCGACTGTGGTTTCATTCGGAGAAAAACTACTGCTGAAGATCTATTATGGGAATCAATATAAATTTATTGTGAATTTTTATGACTGGAATAGGTTGGTATTGTTTATTTGTCCTGAATAAGTTGGTCTTGATCTCTCGAGAACTAGTTTTACCGAGTAAAAGTTTCGAAGCCTACTAATATCTGTCACTTCTACAATTAAATAGATTTACTAACATGCAATACACTAATTAGTACATGGTGGGCCAAGCCCGCCATGTTTAAGTAAATCACTAACTCGCAATAGCAAAAAAATGACCTCATCGAGCTGGATAAGGCAGAATGCAAACTGAAAAAACTTTGAATGCAGTCTGCATATAAGGGTCGGCAAAAAATTTCCACTTTGGTCAGCTTGGATGAAGCGCGGTACATAAGGAAAATTTTAGGTTCTAATGCCGTGTTTATATTTCAAGTTTTATTTACCCTTTTTGGTTGATAAAATATTCAGCCAATCTGCGAAACAAAATACTGGCCAAAACCAGCCCAAACTGTTAATTACAACGGTGGAGTTATTTTGAACCAAGGTTTACTCTTCAAAAAGGTAGGAAATAAATGAGGTTGAAAATAACTCTACTGCATGCATGGGAGTTAAATTAACTCCTTAAAATTGACAGTGAAGGCTTGAAGAAAAACTACTTACAGTATAACGGTCTATGAGACCATGACATTCTTTTATTCTTTTTAGTACGACAAAGGCGTCAGTTTCATTTGAAACGTGGCAACATATTTGCTTCAGTATTGATACTCAAACAAAGTTATGGATGTTCTATAAAGATGGCTTGATGACTGACATTGGTGTAGCAAGTGTATCGCCATTTTCTTCAGATGCTCTTAGTCCTGATGACAATGTCATATATTTAGGTCGACCTTTAAGTAAGGTAAGTTCAAGGACGTCAAAGTAAGCTTGTGACCCGAAATCACAGACATTACTCTATGAACTACTTTACTAATTTGCATATATCAAGTTGAAATGAGGCTTCAACAGTAAATAGCATATACACATGCGTTATATACATGTATATAACGCAATGTTACAACTGGTAACTTACAAGTCACTAAATTTGAGAACATGGTCTATGGGTTGACGTTTGTAACTTGTCGAATCGCTTGTTGCGAAACAAAATTCTATTAGCCTTTCTCACGTGTGCCATGCAGTTCCGCCTTTTTGGGGGGTACTGTCGTCCCATGCATGCACGCCAGAGGATCTATAGACAGATCTATAACAGTGTGAAAAGCGACTTTTCAAAATTGTAACTGTAAATTTATGATTATAAACATATACCGTGTACGGCCACGTTCCTAACGGATACGGTTGGGGTTTTAAAGTGCTTATGTCACAAAAACTTTTTTTTGATATTTGGTAGAGGACAAAAAGTTAGTTAATAGGTTCTTTAACATTTTTCGGTTTTCTCTTTTCATTCGCGAGATATGAGGTTCTAAACCTTGAAAAATTGGCTTTTAGCGAAAAATTGTCGCGCCCGAGAAAAAACCGGAAAAGGGTCTGGGGCGAGAGCCGTGTGACGTAGCTTAAGGGACGGAAGTTCGAATTCACATGTGAAGGAG
>CACRXK020006419.1:0-25269 GCA_902702795.2 Paramuricea clavata | reverse complement strand
TCGTCGCTACCGTCTCTCTGATTATCCTGTTCCATTGAACTCAATGGCCCATCCTGTTGTAATTCGTCAGGTAAATGTTGTACGTCTTCTTGGACCTCATCAGGTAAATTTTGTCCGTGTTCCTCCCCGTTAATTGCCCGACTTGGTCTACTTTGTCTCAAATTTCTTCTAAAATACCTCACTGTCCACTCATCCTCATCATTTCCTCTGTTGGTTGGGGGTTCCGTTTGCGGGGTTTGGCCACTACAATTCTCCACGTTTTCTTTTCTCGTTTCGGTGGTTTCTTTCGATTGCAGTTTCGTCTCGTTTGGTGGTCGATTAGGTAGACTTTTCAACAGTCGTTCAAAACACGGTTTAAGACGATTGTAATGGACTACTAACCTATTCCTTTTGTTGGCATTTTTCTCGATTCGATACACCACATCTGAAATTTTCTTCACAATCGTATATGGTCCCCGCCACGGCCGTGATAGCTTCAAATTCTTTCCCTTTTTGACAAATGGTACATACAACCATACTTTTCCCCGACGTTGTACGTCGTATCTTTCGCCTTCGCGTCATAGTAGTCTTTATATCGCTCGCTAGATTTCTTTGTATTTACTCTGGTCAACTCGTATGTTCTTTCAAAACGTTTCCTCAATTTTTCCGCATACTCTGATGTAGTCGGTGGTATTTCTGCTTGAGGGGGCTCAGGTGTCATTAGGTCAACTGGGATTCTTGTTTCTCTTCCAAACATCAAGAAATGTGGAGAGAACCCTGTTGAGGTTTGCACGGTGGACCGGTACGCCAACAATGCTTGAGGTAAACATCTGTCCCAATCATCTTGACGTTCATTGACCAACTTTGAAAGAATATCTTTCAGAGTCCGGTTCATTCGTTCAACAAGGCCATCACTTTGAGGGTGGTATGGTGTTGTTCGGGTTTTCTTTATCCCAAGAATATCGATTATCTCTTTGAAGACCGCGCTTTCGAAATTTCTCCCCTGGTCCGTATGCAGTCGCTGCATGATTCCATATCTACAAATCCACTCATCCACCAATTTTTGTGCAATGATACGTGCTTCTTGATTTGGAATCGCGTACGCCTCCGGCCATTTCGTGAAATAGTCCACGACCACCAATATATATCGATTACCATCAGGGGTTTTAGGTAGTGGTCCAATGATGTCCATAGCAACACGTTCCATTGGGTATCCCGGTTGATCCAATACCATCATTCCGCGTCGTTTTCTCGACGGTCCATTTCGTTCTGCGCATATCTGACAATTCTTGCAATGCATCTCGACATCTGACTGCCAGTCGCTGCAATAACATCTTCTCTTTATCACTTCTTTTAACCTCTGAGAACCGAGGTGACCCACGCTGGGAATATCATGAGTCAACTCCAAAACTTCTTTTATTAATTTTCGTGGTAAACAAATTTGAAGATGTCGGTCATTACCATTATCGTTCTCGAAAATACGATACAAAAGTCCATCAACAAGCGTCAATTGATCGAATTTGCTCCAAAGTTTGCCCATTAGAGGACCCATACGTGTTATATCCTCCTTCGGTGGTCGCTTACCGTCTTTCACCCATCCGATCGCGCGACAAATCTCTGGATATTCGTGTTGATGCAAACTCAGTTCCTTCGCTGTCCAGCGCAGACACCACGGGCTCGTTTCGTCATTACCATTCGATGCGTTACATACGTGGCCACTCTGTACCTCACGAGTATCCTGAGGTATACGTGATACACCATCAGCATTACCATGACTACGTCCAGGTCTATGTTCAATTTCAAAGTCAAAAACGGACAATCTTTCAATCCATCGTGCTACTTGTCCTTTAGGTTGCTTAAAATTTCTTATCCACCTCAGTGCATTATGATCAGAACGTGCTCTGAATGGTTTTCCTATTAGATAGGATGCGAAATGTTCCATCGACCATACAAGGGCCAATAGTTCTTTCCTAGTAGTACTATAGTTCCTTTCCGCTTTTGATAAGGACCTGGCGGCATAGGCAATAACCTTTTCGTCTTCTCCATGGCGTTGTGACAACACAGCTCCAATCCCCGTATCACAGGCATCAGTATCAAGAATAAAAGGAATGTCGAGTCTCGGGTAGGTCAGTATTGGGGCCGTTATCAATTTTGTCTTTAGAATGTTGAATGCTTTCTGACAATCGTCGTTCCACTTGAAAACCGTTCCCTTTCGTTCAAGTCTATAAAGTGGTTCGGCAATTCTTGCGTAATCCCGGATGTATTGCCTGTAGTAACCCGTGCAGCCAAGGAACGAACGCAAGTCCGATAGGTTGTTTGGAGTAGGCCATTTCTCCAGGACTTTCACCTTATCGGGATCCGTCGAGATCCCTTCCTTACTAACGACATGTCCTAAAATAACACTCCGCTGTTGGACAAACTCACATTTTCTTGCGTTCAATTTCAACCCTGCAGTTTCTAATCTTGCTAAATACGTTCTCAAGACGCTGATTGTGCTCTTCTAGTGTCCTCCCACTCACAATAATGTCATCCAAATATACAACACAGTCAGTCCAGCACAGTCCCGCCAAAATCGTATTCATAGCTCGTTGAAATGTTGCCGGTGCATTAGTCAACCCAAAAGGCATTCTTTTAAACTGAAAATGTCCGTCTGGTGTGGAGAAAGCTGTTTTCTCGCGATCTTGCTCCGCGACTTTGATTTGCCAATAACCTCGCACTAGATCCAGATGAGTGAAGTAGGCTGCCCCCGAAAGCGATTCTAATATTTCGTCGCATCTCGGTAGAGGGAAAACATCCTTCTTCGTAATCGCATTCAGTTTACGGTAGTCGATACAGAAACGCTCGCTCCCGTCTTTTTTTCTCACCAGCACCACCGGGGCCGACCAAGGGGATGTGGAAGGTTCAATCACGTCGCTTGCAAGCATCGATTCCACTTCTTCTCGTACAACCTCACGCTTATGAAACGGAAATCTACGCGGTGTAGCTTTAACTGGGATATGTTGACCAGTGTTAATAAAGTGTTGGACATCTCTCGCCTCTCCCAAGTCCGTTTTATTTTCCGAGACTATTACAGTATGACGTGCTAGTACCTTGTATACGCTTTCTTTCTCGCTCTCTAACAATGAATCGTTTACTATTGGAAAAAGTTCTTTAACCATGTCCATATTTTCTTTTGTCACTAGACTTGGCGTTGCCACCGAGCAAAGCCCTCCACCTTTCATCAGCTTTTTATCAGTCTCGATGATGTGCGTGTCAATAAAGTAGCAGTTTTCCGTTTCTGTATTCTTATCTTCTAACAATGGCCAAAATTCTCCAACAGTGCTTCCTTTGTAAATTGTTTTTCCTTTCGGTCCGAGGTTAAATAATCTCACAGGTATTTGTCCATTCTGTATCGTTGCAGCAACCTTCAATATTCCAGTTTTATAGCGCTCTTCAAATCGCACCATGGGCTCAAGAACTCCACTTTTATTGTTCTGAATCGAGAGATTTTGGGTCACTTTGACTCACTCCGATACGTAGTTCCTTACTGTCGAGGGCACGGATAAATTGTTCAACGAGTTCCTCCTCGACAAGCGACTTATCCTTGTTTTGGTACGCCAGTGCAGCGAGTTGTCGCAGATCAGTTGCTAAATCTACAATGTTCTCCCCATGTTTTCGTTTCCTCGCATTGAAGGTCAGCTTGTGGATTTTCCTTTGTTGGTCTGGCTGAATTCTAGACTGTAATGTGTTCACTAGGTCGTCAAAACACGTCTTCTCGTTATCTTGAAGCGTCAAGTAGATTCGCTGAGCTCTACCGCGAAGAGAAACAGCTAGCTGTTGGCAACACTGTGTGTCGTCCCAGTTGTTTATCTGAGCACACAGCTTGAAGTGACTAATCCACTCGTTCCACGGGCCGTCCGAGTAGTTATCTGGCTTTGCTTTCTGATTATTTACTTGAACCACGGGCAGGTTTAAACTCGACGATGGCGTCGCATCGTTTTCTGTCTTCTCCAGTTCCTCAACACGCTTGGTAAGTCTCTCAATTTCTTGAAGTAATTCAGCGCTAGACATTCTTTATATTTTGTTTGCCGCTGCCACCAATGTAATAATTTATTTCTTAAGATATATTAATATTAACAGTCTTACAACTTTCCTGTAGTGTCCGGATTTAAAACTATCGATCAACGCTCGTCCACGCCACCTATATTTGCTAACGTCAGTCTCTATAACGTCGGTCTCTATATTCTCTACAATATCAATGTAATCTAATAATCATGATTTTTTCTGTGTTGGTGTAATGTTTTAACTTGAATTTTACATGATTTTTGCCTGAATTTCACAGTAGGGGGCTCTGAGTAGGGGGGAGTTTCCAAACCATCTATTCTATTAACTATGATGGGAGTGAACCTCCAGGCCCCTGCTGGACCAAAACTTTAAAAAATTTAGAGCCCCCCCCCCCTCTCAGTATATCAAGAACTTTCAGAGCCCCCCCTTTAATGCCAGAAAACATTTCGGTGCCCCCCTTAACATCTTCATCCCCCCCCCCTCGGCATAATAAATGTACTTTCCCTTAACCTTTTAACTTTTTTTTAAAGTAAAGCAGGAGGTTTTTTTAATTGAATGCAAATTTATTTGTTTTTCGTTGCAACTTTTGCTGCACAATATCGAGTGCTCAATTACTCGCTCAATTTGGTACAACGACTATAATCAGTTATTAACTCAATCTTGACCACGATTGAGTGACAACGAGTGACCAGGAGTGATAAAAATAGGTACGCAGTGCGTACATGTTGCATACCATCAAAATCATAGAAAGTATATAGATAACGCTATATTGCAATAACAGGATATGTATTGCAGTATAAAATAACTTATAAAAATAATTTACGGCTGTTGTACAGAGCGAATTAGGCTTTCTCACGCCGCCATTCTTGGGGCACTACATTTTTCCGAATCGATCTGAGATTGTTCGCAGTGAATAAGGGATTTGTATAATTATAATTGTGAATATGATCATTATAATTTAATTCACAGTTAAATATTGTAAGATTGCTTTGATTTTTCACATCGTTTTCAAAAAAGAACCCCAAAGTGACCAAAACCACAAAATCAAACCATGAAACCATGATCAAACCATGATCAAAACCACGAAACGTTTGGTACAATTGGCTAAAACTTAAAATATTGATTCAATAAGTTTAATATCAATATATTTTATTGAAAAATAGCTATTATGTCAATATATTTGCATTTCCTTTACTATTTTATAACTAAACAAGACGCTCTGCGGAGCGTTGACCCGCTGGGGCTATACAAGTCATACAAATACGCACATTACTAAGCGAAAAAGTCGAATACGAGCGCAAAAGGCTTAACACAGTACTAAAATGCGGTAGGCCCTACAAGTAAAGTTATATTTAGTACGCTACATTCTTCAAGACTGTCAGCCGCCAGTTGGTCCGTGCGCTAGGCTGCTCACTACGCTTTAAAACGTTCAAAATAAACTAATTTGGGGGCTTTTGGGCTCAAAATACTATCAAAATGAAGAGAGAAGTAAGACGGATCCACTGGTATACAGCCGAAAAAGAGAAAACCAATGATACCAAAGTTATCAACAATACAATTTCGCTTGGCTTTCAAAGACAAAGCCATAAATCGCTAGATTACTGTTGTTTAGTAATAATACATTTGACATCCGTATGAGCGATTTGTTAACAATACAATTTCGCTTGTCTTTCAAAGACAAAGACCATAAATCGCTAGAATACTATTGTTTAGTACAATGTCTTACCCCGAACCGAACGGTGATATTTTTATCGTTATTGCGCCATGAGGCATTACAAATACAAGGACAAAGGTAGTGCGAGTGATTTGTCAACAATTATACAATTTGACCAATTTCGCTTGATTTTCAAAGGCCATAAATCGCTAGAATACTGCTGTTTAGTAATACATTTGACATCTGTGAGTACAATTTCTTACGATGAATCGAACGTTGTCACTTTCTTCTCAAAATATATTAAAGCAGCGCAGCCAAACGTATAAACTTGCGATTTGCGAAGGTTGCTGTTTCCGTGCGAAATTCCTTGTAAAATTGTTCAATTTTCCCAAATTTTCCTCAAAATGCAGGGTTATTTATGGATAATTTGGGTAAAATTGGCAGGAGTCTTATGGATAATTGGGGAAAAATTAGGCAGCTCATTAATATTCTATTTTGTGGCTATCGATGATTGGAGATCCATGAAGCCGAAACCTATACTCGTCTGAGGCACAGAGTGCCCCAGCGAGTAATAATGTTATTTCCTACTAACTTAGCTTTATTGTAGCATTTTGAGAGTATAAAAACCCATGGAAACGTTGAATTACTATAATAGTTTGAAAATAATTATTATTTAACTATAATTAACATTATCAACGTAGAATGCTATTTCGTTGTATTAAATTTTAATAGTATTTAATAATTGATATTTTTTTAAATGTTATATACAAAATCTACTGTAGTTTTGAAGTGTTGCACACAATATAATCAGTGCAAGCACAATGACTCTGTTTCTTTAACAATAGAAGGTGCTCCTTTTCTTTAGTTCAGGTTTATTTTTCTTCGTTTTGAATAGGTTGAAAGACTTTTAGACACTTTTTGCTGTTTGAAACTCGGCTCCCGTCGCCGGGCAATAAAAAATTGCGTATTGCCTGTGGGCAATATGGGAAAATCCTGCCTCGTCAGCAGCCAATCAAATTGCATGATTCATCAAAACAAATGCTTGCCATATAATAATGTGATTTATTTTTTTCAACTCAACTCTTTTCTCACATCTTAAATTGTATATGACATAAAATTTAGATTTTTTTAATGAAGTAACTCTTTATAAGTTGTACTGTGATTTATTTTTCAGTTTCTTGTTTTTATGGTTTGTTCCTGAGATATTTCAATTTGTTTGATATGTAAATGAGTGTCTGCTAATTTATGATGTCATGTTGGTTGCAAGCTCAACTTACAATGGTTGTTTCATCACATATACCAGTGAGTGAAGTTTGAAATTATCATCTGCATCAGCACCAATATGACATCATAAAATAGCAGATATATTCACACTCATTTACATATGAAACAAATTGAAATATCTCGGGAACAAACCATAAAAAAAATAAGAAAATGAAAAATAAGTTACACTACAGGTTAAAGAGTTATTTCATTTAAGGAAATAAGAAATTTCATGTCTTTGAAGAAATCAAACTTGTGTCAGAAACCTGATGGCGAATAGAGAAAATTAGCTTGATTCAAACTTGTGTGTGTTCTAAAATATTAACTTAATTAATAGATTATGTAATAAAATTTTCCCTAAATTTTCTAACTAAATAACTGTATTCGATATTGAACTGTTCCACGAATCCCACCCTTGTCCTAGACCTTGCTAAATTATATCTTAATTGTTGTGTTTAATCCATAAAATATTGAGAGGAGGACTGTGATTGTTAACACCGTTTATAATGTATTTATTTCTTGCAGTTTTAGAACAAAGTGATTCATGAAGTTGTTGTTCTCCTGTACAGTATTGTCATTGGCATTGATTCCACAGCAAGACTGTCAGAAGCCAAAGTTTCAATACAGCTTGTAGGTTAAAGTCAAGAGAACTCGCATTTTGTTGGAAAGTCGAGGGATAACCTTTACATTGTAAACTTATGATTTGGTACCAATTCTAGAATTGTATGTGTAACTAAAACAAATATAGGCCTACTATATTATTGTACTTATAATAAAGATTTACTAATAAACAATCAAGAAAAGCCAAGCGTGCTTTAGTACTAAATACCTTGTCCTGTGTTAATATGATTGCTGACATTTACACACCCTATGACTATATGTACTTAATTAAATGAGTGTTGACAGTTATGTAGGTAAATTTACCTATGTAATTATATTTACGAGTGTTGACAGTTACGTAGGTAAATTTACCTATGTGATTCTATTTACGAGTGTTGACAGTTACGTAGGTAAATTTACCTATGTGATTCTATTTAAGAGTGTTGACAGTTAGGTATGTAACTTTAGCCTACATAATTAAATGTTATGTTCATGACTAAATTTTGCATAGGTAATGTTCTCCATATTTCCATGGTAATTATTCATATGTAATTTTTGCGTGTAACGATACATAGGTATTTAAATTTATTGAAATAAAGTAATAGTAGCATTAAGCGGAGCTCGTTATCTAAATGTGTAAACGGAAAATTAAAAGGAAAATCTAACTCTCAAAGTAATATAAGTGCGTCATTGTATTTTGAATCGTATCGATTGCCATATTTGACTTTATATTCCCAAGATCAGTTCAAGTTGTTTTTCGTGAGAATTTTTCATGAGTCATTTTAAGCTTTTCGCAAGTATTCAATAATGTCACTTTAGATGTCAATAGTTTAACAGTTTAATATAGCAGTGTTTATAGCAGTGAACACGAGTTTGAACCGTTGTACCAGACATGTGAACAAGACCCGTAACTGTACATGTTGGATAGCTCCTTGCGTTTTTCTTCTATTTCATAAAGCTTGCTGGGAAGTCAAGCGGTTGGTGGTAACACATTGGCTATCTGAGTCCTCGTCTTTTTCGTTTGAATAAAGAGCTCTGACCAGTCAAGAGATTTTCTTTTATAGTCTCGCAAGTTATTTTGTTGGTTATTTTCTTCGTAAATGCCATACAATCATACAAACACCCGCTTCTGTTTATGGTATTACAATGTAATAATTGTTTAATACTCTACTGATCTGATGCAATTTTTCACTCTTTGACTTTGTACTGAGTGTAGCCATCAACTCTGTGGTGTAGCACCTTATACAGTAGATGTATAATGAATATACGGTCTAAACAATATATATTGGCACTTATAAAAGGTTACTGTAAGTATTAATTGAATGCCGGTAAAATACAAAACATCAATTTATATAAATATTGCGTAGAATCTGAAAGATTTTCTCAATATTCATGTCTGAAATGTTTAAATATTATTGCTCCCTCCTAGCTCTGTATAATGAATATACTGTCAAAATAATATTCAACACTTAATTGAATGCCTAGAATCTCAAAGATTTTCTCATGTATCTGTATCATGTACTGTATCGCTCCTTCACAGCTCTGTATAATGAATATACCGTCAAAATAATATAGACACTTAATTGAATGCCTAGAATCTCAAAGGTTTTCTCAATATTTATGTCTGAAATATTTATACATTTGAAAAAAAGCACTGTCTAGCTCCTTCCCAGCTCTGTATAATGAATATACCATCTAAATAATATCCGTACTTGGGTCTTGATTGAATGTCCATATTAATGCATGACATCAATTTATATATTGCGTAGATTCTCAAAGATTTACTTAATAATGTTCACGTCTGAAATATTTTAATATATTTGAAAACAAAACTGTATCGCTCCTTCGTAGCATTTCGTAACATTGTCACGCCATCATTGATCTACAGCTTGATAGTGCATGTACATTTGCGCTGCTAAAGAAAAAATTGGGTGTTCCAGGGGAAAGATCCTTTGCACAACATGAAAAGCAAATTGGTCTAAAATTTACTATAACGACAATGATTCCTCGAAATTTTTGTGAACTTGGCAAAAAGCCTAAAGAATATTGAAATAAGACAACTGAAATTGCCTAAACAACCTTCAAAGCACTGACTAAGTACAATAAATCACCACGAACATAATTCGTGTACACCCCCCGGATTGTTTACACTATAGATAGATCTATTGACCAGTCACTCTACTAACAATTTTTCTACTAACAATAGTCCAAGCCGGACTTTGCACTAAAAAGGAGCAAAGTTATTTTTTTCCTTGTGGAGTGAGCAAGAAAGGCCCTCTGTCTTCAATGGACTGTAGCTTGGGAAATTTTTCACAAGAAAAAATAGAAAAGAGAGTGATTTTTTCACATATCTGAAATCCCACGGCCTGTTTGCAAGCATATGTTATGTTTATCTAATGACATCAGGAAAATGTGAAAGTGAGGGCAAAATGGAACACAATGATGAAAAACAGTTAACACTAGAACATGATTTACCACTCGATGAAAGCACCCCAACGTCATCATTCACAAGTAGCAAGCGTGTGAAAAGCTTGTACAATGTTTGTGATTCCAATGGGAAATTGCTGTGTTCTGATAAAGAATACGAAGAACATTACATCGCGATCACATACGAAAGGTTTGTACAGTCATCATATTCGCAAGTGATTAGTTGACACCAGTGTGTTTCTAAGTCTGAGTGCTTTGAAGCGTCATCCACGCTAGATCCCGAGATTATAGAAAAAGCAGAAGAATACGATCCTTTGGGCGAGGGTTTTAGTGTGATCGGAATTAAGATGGTGTGTGTTTTCTACAGCAGCTAAGTTTAACCTTAGACTAATCTGGAAATAATGTCGCGACCTACCACTATCCCAATTCACATGCAGAAGAGAAGCAGAACATTATTCTTCACCACCCAAGTGAAGTTTGGGGTTTTGATGGCGATGAATTGATAATTGGTGTTGTTTCATCAAAATACATGTCTGACGATGCTTCCTACTCCTGGCATAGAGACGGTGTCAAAATTAAAACAGGCAAAAACTGCTGTTGCATTTTTGTTCGGAGTTCCAGAAAATACACTGTTACGGTGCACCATCGTAGTGTTTCTGAAACGTCTCAGAGTATCGAGGTCAGAAAGTTTACAGAGATTTCTGCTCAAGTAAACATACCAAAAAGTGGCAGTTTAAACACAGAAAGCAGGTACATTAAAGAGTCAACGTCTGGTTCTAATGTAGCCAATACAGATAAGGATACAGAAAATTACAAGCCCATGCTACCTATTGTTAAAAAGTCCGATTTCGATTTAAATATCAACAGTGAAATCGGAAGAGGGACATTTGGGACAGTGGGCTGGTACTTCAATATGAAACCAATACTTTGAATGATGAGATGCCATGCAACATGCTCAAAAGGAAGCTGCAAAATCATGATCAGCCCTCCCACCTGGAAAGTGTGCAGATACCCATGAAGGAAGTCATCAGAAAATACTTCAATTATACCCCTTCACTTCGGCCTTCTGCACTAGATATTATTGCAGTTTATAACACTCACAACATTTAAATTTTGAGGGCATTTTAAAACATTTTGTAAATATAAAAGTTTTATTTGAAATTTTGTTCATGCATGGAAAGAACATATGCTTCATGGTTGAATGTCTTGTTCCAGTTTTCCACTTTACATGTAAAAGTATTGTTAATCACTAACTTTCGATCAATACAAGTGTGTACGTACTTTGATATAACCTAATATCTAAGTTCGTTCTTGTTTATATAGTAATCCATTACCCGGATGTGTCCATAATTAATACCTAATTACTCTATAATTTATAACATAAATTATGCCTATAATAATATTACATCTCTTCCCTAAAGTATGATTACATATATTTATCGAAATTACCTACTAAGTTTAGTATTTTTTTTTTCTTGTTTTGGTCCTTCGTGTCCGAAAGTTTATACAGTCTTATAAATTCAATCTAGTTGGCTTCTTTATAATACGGCCACTTCTGGTTGTCACAGGGTGATCATCACCTGATATGTCTGTTTCTAGTTTTCTGCTTTTGTTTGCTGTTTCCAGGTTAGGTTCACTGGTACGAATCTTTTCTTGTAAACTAGAACTTGAACAGTCTTGCCCACTCGTCATATGGTCTATTTCTGGTTGTCTGCCATCCTCGATTACAGGTTTTAGGTGTATCCTGTTACGTCGAACTTCGCCCCCGTTGGGTGTTTCAACCACATACGATCTTGGCTTGTTTGATTCTTGAATGACCTTTCCTGGAGTCCACGTTTTCTTTCGAGGCTGGAATACCACCACTTTCTGCTCTGGTAGCAGCTTAGACAACACACGTGGAGAGTTCACATCATGCTGACGTTTCTGAACATCTTGACGCAGCTGAAGCTGTTCTTGATTTGCTGGCGTTGTTTGGCATCGTTGTAGCCTTCCGCTACAAGGTAATAATGTCCGATATTCTCGTTGATTTAGTAGCTTGGCTGGTGACGGTAAGTTGTTGTCTACGGGTGTTGTCCGATATGTAAGTAATGCAAGATATGGGTCTTCACCTGCAGCTTCCGACTTGCATAGTAAGTTCTTTACAGTTTGAACCATTCGTTCTACAAAACCGTTACTTCGAGGATACAGTGGTGAGCTTGTACTATGGCCAATGCCCCAATGGCTACAGAAGGTTGAAAACTCTCGACTGCTATATTGTGGGCCATTGTCTGATACTAGCGTTTCAGGTATTCCATATTCTGCAAATATTGACTTTAATTGGTTGATGACAGCATTTGATGTCGTTCCATTCAACTTTCGTAAAATTGGATATTTACTGTAATAATCTGCTACCAGCAGGTATTGTGCTCCTTTGTACTCAAGAAGGTCTGTTCCAACCTTTTGCCAGGGAAAACTTGGAACGTTATGAGGGTGTAGCGGTTCTTTCGATTGCTGTTTCGAGTATTGCAAACAGGTGGAACAAGTAGTTGTCATCTTCTTAATATCATTCGAAATCCCAGGCCAAAACAAGCAGTCTTTCGCCTTCAGAAGGCATTTCTCTGTGCCCATATGGCCCTGATGCACAATTTGTAACATCTGTTGACGGAGTTTGCTTGGAATCACAAGACGATGTCGTTTCAGTACCAAGCCGTTTTCAACACTAAGATCTTCGCGAAAGTTCCAAAATTCCTTCAAGTCAGAAGGACACTGGCTAGGATACTCAGGCCATCTGTGGTGTATAACTTCTTTCAAGTGATCCAAGGTAGCATCTTGTCTTGTTTGCTCCCGTATTTCGTCCAATTTTGTTGGACTTGCTGGTAATGTACTCGAAATTTCATTGATTTCTATCAACGGCACTTCATTTCCATCTACAGGTGGCTCCATGCAGCTGACTCGGGACAAGGCATCCGCGATTACATTCTTCTTGCCCTCGATATATCGTAGATCAACATCATACTTCGACATTCTCAGGAGAAGTCTCTGTAGGCGAGGCGATGCACTAGTGATACTCTTCTTCCATATGCTTTCTAACGGTTTGTGGTCTGTCTCGCTTACCACCTTCTTGCCAAACACATAATGATTAAATTTCTCCAGGGACCAGCAGGCAGCCAACAGTTCTCGCTCAATATTGCTGTACCGTGACTCGGTTTCGCTCAGTGACCGACTTGCATAGCATACTGGCTTACCATCTTGCATCAACACACACCCAATTCCTTTTAAACTTGCATCTGACTGGATCAAATTTTTCTTCTCAGGATTGTAATAGGATAGAACTGGAGCTTCTGTAATTACTTGCTTCAACTCTTGGAAAGCTTGTTGCTGCTCTGGTTGCCACATAAATGGTACATCTTTTTTCGTCATCTGTCGCAAAGGCAATGATATCTGGGATAAGATTGGAGAAAATCTGTTCAAGTAGTTCACCATTCCCAAAAACGATTGCAGCTCTGTTAAATTACTTGGGCTGGGCATGTCTCTAATAGATTTGATCTTATGTTCGTCGGGTTTAATTCCACCAGGGGTCCACGTTAGCCCAAAAAACGATGCTTCTTCTACTTTAAACTGAAATTTATCTGGGTTGAATCGTACATTGTTCTTTCTTGCGGTTTCAAGGACGTCGATTATGCGTTGATCGTGCTCAGCTTCATTCTTTCCATAGATGAAGGTGTCATCTGCAATCCCACTTAAGCCATCTAATTTACCAAAAGTCGCATCCATCTTTTCTTGGAATATATCACCACTGCAGGTGAGTCCAAATGGGACTCTGTTCCATCTGTACTTGCCCCATGGGGTGTTGAAAGTGCACAGACGACTGCTCTCTTCGTCGAGTTCGACTTGCCAACATCCACAACGTGCATCTAGGATACTGAAGTGGGTTGCACCACTGACTTTTGGTATGACATCATCTATGGTTCTGACATAGTATGGGTTCCGCTTGATCACTTTGTTAAGATCGCGAGGATCCAAACATAGGCGAATGGTTCCATTGGGCTTTTGTGTAACTACGGTTGAATTGACCCATGGGGTATATTCATTCTGGACTTCGCTTAAAATCCCAGACTCTACTAACTTGTCCAGCTCATCTTTGTATGGTGTTTGCAATTGAATTGGCACTTGTCTGGGGGCGTGTTGTACAGGAACTGCATCAGGAATCATTTCAATATGGTATGGATCTCCAGGAAAACAACCGACTCCTGTAAACACATCCGAGTACTCCTCTAAAAGATACTCTTTGGTTAGTGGAAAAGGACGTTTCCCCCGCACATCTGGAGGGTTATCATCAAGGGGGCTAGTTGTACTGTTGAGTTGCTTGGCCGATACTTTAGGTGGTGGTCTGGCGGTCGATAATGGTGGATGAGACATGGTTGTTGATACTGGTGGTTGATGGTTACTGCTGGGTTGGTTACTGGTGGTGGCACTGGTGTTACTGATGTGTCTGTTGAAGCTATTATCATGATTCCCAACATAAATGGCCCAATTGAGCTTTAAGAGACCCAAATTTTGTGCAGACTTATTGCCAATTATCATAGGGCCATTAACATCAACAACTTGCACCTGGATTTTCCATAATTTCTGGATATCCGGTACCTTTACAAAGACAAAGCATGATCCCAGGTTTGGTAGTTCAGCCCCACCATAAGCCGTCAATTTCATTGTAGGCTTTCCTAACTTATGTGATTCATGTTTCAACTGTTGATATATGGACATGGGCAAAATATTTGTCTCGGCACCAGAATCTATTTTGCATACAACATGCGATTGCATCCCTTCATTATTCAGGGAAATAGAAACTTCTAATAATGCTTTCTCCTTGCATGACACATTATGCACTTGAGCAGCCAAAGGTGTGGCAACAACTGGTCCTAGGAATACAAATTGTTCCTCTCCCACACAAGGTGATTGCAGCTGATTTTGTTGTATATTATCAGCAAGGGCTTCAACTTCATGTACATTCTTATTCCTTAACTTTGACAAACATACTTTAGCAAAGTGTCCTACTTTCTGACAGTAGTGGCATGTCATGTTTTTGGCAGGACACTGATCTTGAGAATGTGATCCCCGACCGCAGTTCCTACACTGTTGCCCTTTTCCAATGCCAGACCTAGGGTTATGTCTAACTTGATTTCTTCGGTTTTGATATCTTTTGTCCCTAATTGATGCAATGTTATTTACTTCACTAGCATTCATTAATTGCAGTTGTCTTTCTGCCGACTCATCGGTTTTTGCCATTTCCCTGGCTGTGCTAAATGTCAGGGTGTTCCCTTCCTTAAAACAATCTTTTCGAACACGGTCAGAATTAATTCCGAGGACTAAGAAGTCTCTAAGGAATCGGTCATAGTGTTCGGCTGGGTAGTTTGCTTCTTTAATGAGAATCCTTAGTTTAGTGATAAAATCTTCAAGAGATAACATACCTTGCCGAAGGTTATGCAGTTCCCAAACTGCAAGCAGTTCATTTGAATGCGGCTTTGCGTAGTTTTCAAATTTCTCCCAATAATTGACTAGCTTTTTCTGATCTTCTGCTGACAAGTCCCAACTGTTGAATAGCTCCATGCCACGTTCGCCAGACCAGTATAACAAATGTTTACATTTCACTTCTTCTGACATTGTTGCCATCGGGCCCGTGAGTAGCAGTTCGCATCTTTGCTTCCACATTTTAAAGCGGCCATATATGTTGTCATCCGTGCTCCAGTCTATAGAAGGACCTTTGTCAATGTATGCTCCGCTTGTCGCCATATTTGAATTGAAAACTCAATCGGCTTTTTTCTCGTATACCAGAGCAAATTACTTTGGTTTGAATTAGTGTCTTTATGCCGTTAGCCTAGCTAAGGCTAATAAACAGCACAAATCCCACACCTGACACCATGTAAAAGTATTGTTAATCACTAACTTTCGATCGATACAAGTGTGTACGTATTTTGATATAACCTAATATCTAAGTTCGTTCTTGTTTATATAGTAATCCATTACCCGGATGTGTCCATAATTAATACCTAATTACTCTATAATTTATAACATAAATTATGCCTATAATAATATTACAGGCGGGCATCCCTGGGGGATTTGACAACAAATTCGTTCCCGAGCGACAGGCGTTTGACAGAAAAATGCAACCCAAGAGTCGGGCAATTGACAAACGCGCGAAACCGGAAGTCAAAGTATATAAAACAGCATACATGTATTAAATTTTTACTGTAAAGAAGTTTAATAAAAAGTTAAAAATTCGCCACTATGGAGAACCTTTCTGTGGAAGATGTTTTTTCATTTTTGGAGGATAGCGATTTGCATGAAGTTGCAGTAATATTCAAAGGTGAGTGTTTTTATTTTAATTTCTTTTCTACTATATATTTGTTCTATAATGTATTAAAATATGTGCATGCTTTCAAAGTGAAAAGCAACTTCTTTATGCTGTTCTGTGATATCCTGTAAACTAAACTACATGTTTTTGTGTTCTATGTTCATAAATGTATTCAGTAGGATGCCAGGCGTTGTTTCGCTGAAAACAGATGGGAAATTTAACTTTCACTGGATAATTTAAGTTATTGTGAAACTTACTATTTAAATTGTTATACACTTTAATACAATAAAAGGTACACTTAATAAACGCATTAATGTAGATTTAAATTGTTCCCCCATGGTAGGGGTATTTGACAACTAAATCCAACTTGTGGGTGGGGAATTTGACAGAAAAAAATTAAAATTGTCAAATGCCCCTGGGTCTGCCCGCCCTCCCAGGGGTGGTGGAAACAAATGATAGGTGCAGGCCAAATTTTAGGACAGAATCATCAGCTCACAACGCAGGAAATGGCATTTTCGGGGTTCAAATTTCAAAAAATTTCCTGGTGGGCATGCCCCCGGATCCCCCTAGTTATGCGAGACCTAGGAATATGATACGGTCAGATTCTAAGCTAGATCTGCCCCTGCATAAATTAAAATAACCGAACTAGAAAATATAGGCATACTATTCTATACTAACCTGTGGAAATATGACGAAAATCCCGAATTTCATGATATTGAAGGACCTCCAGTAAGTTTCTCAGCATTACTTTTCCATTTGTTCTGTTTGCATTGCGAAGTTTGAATAATATACCACACAATGGCCTTTCCATTTGGTAAAATATACGTTGTTTGATGTGTCATTTATGTTCATCAAAAAGCGATGTTTTAAGCTCAAAGACAGAAATACTTTGAGACTGTAAGTTGGAACGTGAAACTCGAATGTCTTGTCTTTGAACGCAAAGTTTTCAATGTTATATTTGTTGGAATTCGTCGAGCAATACACCAAAATAAAGCTCAGAAACAGAGCATTCTTTCATAATACAATGCGAGAAGGCGTGTTACTGCTCAGCGTACATTCCCTTTGCATATTTACTTCCTGTCTCGTTACTATGGTAACTCACGACAGCGAATATCGCGCATTGTAGCGGGAAATTAGAATCGGTCTCTTGCCTTCTCTGACATGCAAATTTAATACAAATTTAATGCAAATTTATGGCAAATGCTCTGGGTATCTATGCATTTCCCAAACTTGATTAAAAGATCCGAAGTTGATATTGAAGAGATTGCCTTTACGCTTCACATTCCGTTCGAACAACTAAACAGTTGGCACAATGTAAAGCAAACTACATTGACTGAATGCACGTACCTACAAATATTGAATGCATTTATTGGCAAAAAGTATTCAATAAAGATTCAGGAAAACTGTTCAAGAGTCGATGAACGCTTACGTATTCTTTGCACGAAAGTAGCAAAACAACTTTTCGGGAAACGTGGGGGATCTCGGCAAAATCTACTTGCAAACGTAAAGAGTGTTGCTGTTCGTCACAGCGAACTTAGCACTGTTGCTTTGGTAAATGATTTGCAAAGCTAAGTATCACAGCTCCAATGTGTAAATACGTCGATTACTAGTGACGAAATGGTAAGTTTTATTCTGAAATATAGTTATCATATGGTCAGAAATATTGTTGTCTGGCACAATATAGCCATTCCGAGCTTGGGCCTGAAGATCACTCTTGGCCTGAGGCAAAAGTTGACTTGTTTACAATGTTCAAATCATCAGAGATCCAATGAATATTTGATAATATTTTACAATTATAAAAACATTTACTCATGTCACAACCTTCAATTTTCAGATAGAGGCAAATGAAGAACTCGGAAATACTGTGATTAAGGTGAAAATCAGTGGCGATGGGGCAAAGATGACTAGACTGACCAATTTTATAATTATCAGCTTTTCAATATTGAATGCCGAAGATACTGTGATGTCATCAAAAGGTATTCCCCTATAATTTTGTTTATCTTTAGTGGATTCAGTTTGTGTACTAGTCAAATATTGTTAATGTAAAATCTAACTATGTCAGTTTTAATTTATTTTATTAACCTATTAAGCGCCAGCGCTCTCCCCTTGAACAAGTAAATCATCTGGCGTTAGATGGAGTAAAATAATAAACTAGGGTGCAATGCGACTCAATTAATTAGACACATAGGCAGATAGGCCAGTTAACCCATTAAGCGCAAGCGCTCTCCCTTGACAAGTAAAATGGTCAGGCATTAGACAGAGTAAAATAATAAATGCAATGTGACTCAATGGCTTAAATATACTGTTTTGCTTGTATTTTTCATTTAGGGAACCATACAGGTGCCATTATCAAGGGCCATGAGGACTATGATCTTCTGAAAATGTCATGTTCAAAGATATTTGGTGACATCAACAAGTTGGTAAGAGCAGGGAAAATCAAAATCAAGGATAAAGATGTCCCCATTGAAATATTTGTTGGAGGTGATTACAAGGTAATATTTGCACCATAGGTACCAACTTCACACAGTGCTTGGCTACTGATCTGAATGCAGTACTTCATCAAACAAGTGCATTGAATTCCCAATTATGGGCCTTACCTCTAAAGTTAGCATTCAGGCATTATTCTATTGGTTTTGTAAAATAAGTTTGTTCGTGCCCAAGTACTGTGTCAGGGTTACATGTACATACATAGTATGAACTTTAATTATATATTTATTAAATATTAATTATGTACCGGCATATTATATATCATATATGTTTTTATATTTTAGTTTCTGTTGTTGATACTTGGTTTTAAGGGAGCCACCTCAGATTATGCTTGTATTTGGTGTAAAATACACAAGTTATTAAGCAGGGTTTTTTCTAGGATTTTCTCTTGGGTCCGTTTTTGCAGAGAAGATTGAGTTTAGCTGAACAGTTGGGGTGGCTGCACCCCCCCCCCCCCTACCGGGGGCTGACACCTGTACTTAATAAATGTAATTGAGACGGAATGTGTTAAAGCAGGGACACTATATGACTATAAAATGGTTAAAGATGGCTTGTCGGGCTTCCAACTGAAAACTAATTTCCACACGTCACAACATTTTATAACTCAAACAACTTTATTTTTACTGCACTGAAACTTTGGTGAGAAGATTGAGTTTCAAAACTCAATACAAGATTGAGTTTTTGGTGCCGTTTAACGGCCCTAAAAAATCCCTGAAAAAATCCCTGTTAAGGTATCAATTAAATGCAACAGTAGGAAAGTTAGCTTAATTCAGCAATATTTTTCTGTGTAATGCAGTTTATGAAATTATCTGAATAATTTATTTAACCCGTTGAGTGGCACATTCCCCCTGACGAGTAAGCTTGTCTGGCGTTAGACAGAGTAAAATAATAAAGTAGGGCACATCTGGGCAAATTTGCCACTTAAAGGGTTAAAAACTATAAATAATTCAGATTCACAAAATGTATTATATACAGATTACTGCATTAATAAAATAATAATATTAGAATGTTGTGATACTGATTTTAGATGGGACATGTCCAAGCCAATGGATTTCTGGGAAATGCACAACTGTCGCTCACTGAAGGACATCCAAGATTGTGCCCTAAAGAATCAGTTTTCATGCCAACACAAGCCATTGCTTGAAGTTAAACTTGAAAATGTTGTATTGGATGAGCTACATTTAATGCTTCGGATCACAGGTCAGATCATGATTTGTTTAACATAAGTATTGCATATATATATATACAATACATATATACATACATACATATATACATATATATATATATATATATATATATATATATATATATATATATATATATATATATATATATATATATATATATATATATATCAGAAAAAATAGTGTGATGGCATTGCATCTTGTCTTACTAGTGGTGGTGGAGTATCAGCAGGGTCAGCAGGAGTAGGGGTAGCAGAAGTAGGGTTAGCAAAAGTAGGATCATCATTGTTTTCAGAGTCAGAAGTCCAGACTTCTGTATCCCAACCACTGCCTTCACATTCTTTGGGAGACTTTCTTCCCCTTTTTTCTTCCTTTCCTTTAGAAATTCTGCCCTTCTTTTTTCTTTTCTTTTTTCTTTTTTTTATTGGTGGTAACTGTTGCTCCAACTTCCTCTTAGGCGCATTAGTTGTTCTTGGTGCAGGAGCAACAGGCTGTAAAAAGGAATTGAACTTCTGTGCCTGTTCCAATGACTCCTTTTTGCCATCATCAAAGATTTCCCCCCGATCTATTTGAAATATAAAATGGACCTCATTACTAAAACAGATCCTTTTGAGTTTTGTACTGTTTTATAACGACTCCACGTGTTTTATAGTCATGAATATTTATAAAGTTTCTCAATCATGAGATGGTTGAAATTTAGATGCAAATTATATGCACGAAGCATATAGATGTCGAAACTTAGATGCAAATTATATGCACGAAGCTACATACCTTGACCTTGTTCACGTTTATCGTCCATATCTTCCAAAAAATAATTGCAACAATCTAATATTCGGACGGCCAGCTCACTAGTTCTAAGTTTTAAAGTAACACGAGATGCTTGCCTACTTGAGCCCACGTGCAATAGACCTTAGAGGTGCATACGCCACGCTAGTGTCCAACAATAAATTGGAATGCAATATTGCCGGAATCATGTAGGAAAAACCGTGTGACGTAAGCACTTCTAAGGACTATTTAAAAAATTGCACTGTTTCCTAAAAGCATTTCCAAATGAACCGATAGCGTACTAAGGGCTATACTGCTATTTGCAAACTAATTGTGACATTATATTCGCCGCGGTTTACGTACACTGTTAATTTCAGGGAGTTAAGTTAACTCCGGTGGAGTTATACTGTACCTCAATTAACTCCAAATGTGGAGTAAAATTAGGTTCAGAATAATACCACTGGAGTTGAATTAACTCCCTGAAATTTACAGTGTACGTAACTTACTTAGTCAGTGCCGTCATTACCTGTTTTGAAGTGATTGAAGATTGCTAAGTGGTGAAACTGGTTGTTGCGGCATTAAACATTTTGAGATAAGATCTTTACTCTAAGCCTTATCTGTTATATGATGAATAAAGATAAAGACTGGTACTATGCGTGGGCAGAGTTCACCATGTCACCCTATGTATTCCACTTCATTTCATTTTGATTTTCCAAATTTTCAGATATCCTGACAAAGAGTTTAGTCAACGAAGCTCTAGAATGGGACTTTAAAGACAACGGTAATAAGCCACCAAAGGATAGGAAAAGCAAACATATGTCAGACGTTGTTGAATGTATACAGCATTGTGTCTTATCTATATATTGTGTAGAATATTTAGCCATGTTCTCCGACTACTCAAATTTCGGACGACATGGAAGATTTTGTCTGATTTATCTGAAATAGTGATACAGATCTAGTCTAGCCAACTGTAAATCATGGTTAAAATATCAAAGCTGTGAATGCGTTCTATAACAATGACCCGAAGTCATTGTCTTCTCTATATAATGTATAGTATATATTAGCCATGTTCTCCGACTACTCAAATTTCGTACGACATGGAAGATTTTGTCCGATTTATCTGAAATAGTGATATAGATCTAGTCTAGTCAACTGTAAATCATGGTTAAAATATCAAAGCTGCGAATGCGTTCTATAACAATGACCCGAAATCATTGTCTTATCTATATACTGTATAGTGTATATTAGCCATGTTCTCCGACTACTCAAATTTCGAACGACGTGGAAGATTTTGTACGACTTATCTGAAGTAGTGATATAGATCTAGCAGTGTCAACTGTAAATCATGGTTAAAATATCAAAGCTGTGAATGCGTTCTATAACAATGACCCGATATCATTGTGTTCTCTATATGTTGTGTAGAATATTTAGCCATGTTCTCCGACTACTCAAATTTCGAACGACATGGAAGATTTTGTCCGATTTAACTGAAATAGTGATATAGATCTAGTCTAGACAACTGTAGATCATGGTTAAATTATCAAAGATGTGAATGCGTTCCATAACAATGTCCCGAAATCATTGTCTTATCTATATGTTGTATAGTACATATTAGCCATGTTCTCCGACTACTCAAATTTCGAACGGCACGGAAGATTTTGTCCGATTTATCTGACATACTGATATAGGTCTAGTCTAATCAACTGTAAATCATGCTTAAAATATCAAAGCTGTGAATGCGTTTCATAATAATGTCCCGAGATCATTGTCTTCTCTATATATACTGTATAGTATAAATTAGCAATGTTCTCCGACTACTCAAATTTCGTACGACATCGAAGATTTTGTCTGATTGATCTGAAATAGTGATATAGATCTAGTCTAGTCAACTGTAAATCATGGTTAAAATATCAAAGTCGTGACTGCGTTCTATAACAATGTCCCGAAATCACTGACCTCTCTATATGCTGATAGTATATATTAGCCATGCTCTCCGACTACTCAAATTTCGAACGACAAGAAAGATTTTTTCCGATTTATCTGAAACATTGATATAGATCTAGTCTAGTCAACTGTAAATCATGGTTAAAATATCAAAGCTGTGAATGCGTTCTATAACAATGTCCCGAAATCACTGACCTCTCTATATGCTGTATAGTATATATTAGCCATGCTCTCCGACTACTCAAATTTCGAACGACATGGAAGATTTTGTCCGATTTATCTGAGACATTGATATAGATCTAGTCTAGTCAACTGTAAATCATGGTTAAAATATCAAAGCTGTGAATGCGTTCTATAACAATGTCGCGAAATCACTGACCTCTCTATATGCTGTATAGTATATATTAGCCATGCTCTCCGACTACTCAAATTTCGAACGACAAGGAAGATTTTTTCCGATCTATCTGAAACATTGATATAGATCTAGTCTAGTCAACTGTAAATCATGGTTAAAATATCAAAGCTGTGAATGCGTTCTATAACAATGTCCCGATCAATGTGTCCCGATGTCACTGAACTCTCTATATCCTCTATAGTATGTATTAGCCATGTTCTCCGACAACTCAAATTTCGTACGACATGGAAGATTTTGTCTGATTTATCTGAAATAGTGATATAGATCTAGTCTTGTCAACTGTAAATCATGTTTAAATATCAAAGCTGTGGATGCGTTCTTTAACAATGACACGAAATCATTGTCTTATCTATATGTTGTATAGTACATATTAGCCATGTTCTCCGACTACTCAAATTTCGAACGACATGGAAGATTTTGTCCGATTTATCTGAAATAGTGAGATAGATCTGGTCTAGTCAACTGTAAATCATGGTCAAAATATCAAAGCTGTGAATGCGTTCTATAACAATGACCTAGCCTGCGTGCAGGCCCAAGGGAACTGATAGTGGGCCTGCAACCATCACCCCATGTTTTCGATTTTCGCCGGCCGAACCGCCGGCTAAATTTCCATTGGCTAGCTGAGGCGATCGGTAATTAATTAACCTAGCCCGCGTGCAAGCCCCAGGGAACAGTGATTCATCACAAAGGCATAGACAAAGGCTCTCGATAAGCTTAAAATTTGAAAATTGACACTTTTTTCGATTACAAATGGAACAAGAACAGACTGTTTATTGTTTACTTGAAGGAAGACATGTTTTTGCCGTTATGCCAATGGGGATTGCTTGTCGTGAGGTGTTGGAATAGCAAATTACGACTGGGGTAAACTATAGCAACCTTTACTTGAGTTTCATTAATTTCAAACAGACTTCAGTTGATACGTTATGTGTTCTCACTTCCTCAAGAAAACTATCTTTTGGGGTTGATGTTGAGATGCAGTTGCATGTAAGGACTGTAAGCCTATTCGAAACACTTTGCGATTTACAAGGCTTCGCTGAGAGAGCGAAACAGAAGGCGGTATTAAATTGCCGTTTGAAACGAAACGATCTGGACTCGGAACGCTCTCTTCTTTTGTAGAGTTCTTTACCAAATGAAATAACTGAAATAAATTTCGTACTTTCCGCCGCCAACAAGAATTGCACACACGATCTGATAAATGAGACAATTTATTTATAACAATGGCGACAGCGAAGCAACATTATAAATGCTGATGTGGTCGCACGACTTCCCTCACGATTTGAAGTTTGAGACTGGTTTTCTGTTAAAATTCGTCTTAATTTGCCTGTTCCGATTTTAGTTGAAAATGAGCACTTGTAAATTTGGCAATTACTGACTGCGTTGCTTGTTTTTTTTTTAGTTTTAACACAGGCATTTCCCACCGGGCACACGACGTTGTTTCAACGTTGAAATTTGGTAGAAAAAAGGTTGCGACGTCGACAACCTAATATCTACGTTGCTCTGACGTTGTTGTACAAACGTTGGTTCAACAGCAGCCAACAGACGTTGAATTAACGTTGGATAAACGTCATTTTGCCCGCTGGGTTACACATTGTTTCTATTTTGAATATTAAAGCAGAGAAAACCCCGCTCAACATTTTAATGCGAGTTTGTTTGTTAATATTTGGGTTGCTGTCATTGGTTCTTTTTTGACAATTGACGCGCGAATGGGGCGTGTTATGAAAAGGGGCGTTTTACAAAATACCGGGCGATGGTTGCAGGCCCACTATCAGTTCCCTTGGGCCTGCACGCAGGCTAACAATGACCCGAAATAATTGTCTTATCCATACTGTATAGTATATAGATATATATTAGCCATGTTCTCCGACTACAAAAATTTCGAACGACATGAAAGATTTCGTCCGATTTATCTGAAATAGTGATAGAGATCTGGTCTAGTCAACTGTAAATCATGGTTAAAATATTAAAGCTGTGAATGCGTTTTCATAACAATGTCACGAAATTATTGTCTTCTCTATATATACTGTATTACATATTAGCCATGTTCTCCGACTACTCAAATTTCGAACGACATGTAAGATTTTGTCTGATTTATCTGAAATAGTGATATATGTCTAGTCTAGTCAACTGTAAATCATGGTCAAAATATCAAAACTGAACTGGGTTCTACAACAAT
>CACRXK020006418.1:2031-25286 GCA_902702795.2 Paramuricea clavata | reverse complement strand
AAAAGTAAAAAAAAAATTCGTGCAGAGACTTTTCAATAGGGAAAATTATAAGTTGACAGGGCCTAATGGTGTGAGAAAACATTTCTAAACCTAAATGTTGCAGATATTGGTGCAAAAAAGCATTTTAAGCATGTTTTAACAAGAATTTGTCAGGGAAAATGTGTTTTGAACGTTAACTAAAGTGATGTTAGTGCGGGAAATTTTTTTTTACCCTTTCTTTGTCCTGAAAAAATTTGTATTTCCTGAAAATTCCCCCCCCCCCTCGCCAACAATCGAGCAAGGGATTATTAAAAAAAAACTATCGACACAAGCAAAAAAATAACCGTACAGGTTGGAAATGTCCCCCCCCCCCGTCACTTTTCTAATGGTCATCCCTTACAGCAAAAGATAATGCTATTACTAGAAGGGATATGTACATGGAAATTTGAGTAGACATTATATATACATTTATTAGACCTAACCACAGTTAATAGACCTAACCAGGAGCAGATGCAAAAGGCCCTCTCTGGCAGCCAAAAATATAAACTTTGACATTTCGAGTGAAGACCATCATTAGAAAAGCAACAGAATCAATGATGGATTTAGTCAAAACAAATTGTAAACAAACTACAGTATTTAGTCCTTGGAGATTGTTGATTATATTAGAATAAGAATACCCACCAGAAGAGTCAAACGTTTGATACAAAAACACATTAATTAAACACAGGCTATATCGTATAATGAAATGGATGCCCAGAGCAGGCCGCTTATATAATTATATAAGCGCCATGGCCCAGAGTATGTGCAAAAGAGCCATGCTGAACGAAACATCATTCTAACTTATACATTGTCTACTTTTGCTGCCAATTTTATATTTTTTGACAATCTTCAATGGGCCTTCAGTCCTTGTAGATGTTACTGTAATTCTCATATTACTGATCATATTATGTCCATGATATTCATGTTCAGCATACCAGAGGTTGAAACCTGAAAAGGCAGGTGGACCAAACAGCCTACAAACATATTTAAAATTTAAAATATTTATTTTAAGCCCTGAGAATTAACCAAAATATTTACCTTATAGTATTAGTGAACTGGATCCATATATGTTCTAAGATTTCCAGCTACAAAAGGTGGTCATATGTTGACAACCTAACCCCAACCTTATATACAGGGGTCTTTCCTCTTGGGGCGAAAACACCCATGTAAGAGATAGCCACATGATCTGCTGAAATCTGGCAGATTTTTAATTAGCAATCCTAGATGAGATTAATTTATAATTTGCATTTTCTATGATTGTTGTAAGGGAATCCAAGATAGTTATTATATTTAGCAATCTGCTAAATTTTAGCAGATCACATGAATAGCATCTACCAGAGTCCTTTCCCCTCTAGCCAAGGTCTTTTCTCTCCAAGAGGAAATACCCTGTGTATGAGGGTTGCCTAATCCCCACACCCAACATTTATTATTTTTATTTTAAACATATTTATGCATTTGCTCCAAGAGCGATATAAGCTCATCACCCCCAACATTTCACAAAGTGTCTACCACTGTTACAATGTACATGTATAATGTACTATATGGAAATAAGTCTCACTGGTACATATCGGTGCACTGGTAGGCAATGCCATGTTTAAAGTAGGCCAGAAAGAATGGAGATCTTTTTACAACAAATAGATTCTAGTGTTTTATTTATGGATGTTTTGGCACAGAATACTATACAGAAGTCCATCTCCATTGTTTTGTATGTAAGTGCTATTCATCATGATTCGCAAGTACTGTAAACAGAAGGAGTTACCCCCCTGGATGTGTGCCATTCTGAATATTTCCAGGGGGTAACCGCTTCTGTTTACAGTACTTGCTAAGTGACGAATCATGATGAATAGCGCTTACGCAAAAAACAATGGAGTCACTCGCAGACTTCTGTATAGTATTCTGTGGTATTGGCCCAATGACCCTGTTTCCATGTTTTCGGATGGCAAGCACACATTAAGGTTACACCCCCATGTTTCATGCACAAATATATCATCTTGATCCAATCACAAACCTACCCATAATCCCTAACCCTATTGTGCATGAAACATGAGAACATTGGAACAAGTATCCAATAAATGGCCAGGTGTATTATTGGTGCCATTTTTTTTGCATAAATAGGGTTATTTCAAAACTACAACAGCTTAAAGATGTACTGGCCAAAGATTTTTATGAAATATGCCCTGAACATTGTCCCTCTTTGGAAGACTGGACCAACTCTGTGGCTGCTGTCCAAGGTCAACATCATCAGTTTCGTATACATTTGTCTGTTTCTTTGATAGCAACTTGGTTGATGATGCAAGTGTGCTGTTTATGTTATACCCATATGTATATGCAGTCATATTGTTTGTCCCTCCACAGGACTGCCTTTGCATGGAAAAAAAAACTCAACAACATCCTGACTAAGCCTCTTAGGAATAATGTAATGATTCCCTGGATAAAGGGACTGAAACATCACACTTTCCACAAATGAAACCATACCTTTAATGCCATTGACTGAAACCTGTAAAAGAAAACAATATAATTTTACATTAGTATGAATAGAAAAATAATTATTTCAACAAAGTATGAATTTTACACTAGAATTAACAGACAAACATATTTTCGAATGAACAATTTGGGTGTAATAATAATGTTGAAATATCGAATGTCAATTTGAAATATATTGCAAGGGTAAACCAGACATTTATACGGTTATACTTTCATATCAAACATAGTTTGCCAAGTGATAAAGTGTGATGCAATTTCTGATTTAGTTCTAAACATGGTAGCAAGTTCATTCTTCCAACTGTTGAAAAATTCTATCACATTATCCAGTTCCTTTATTCTAGGATCAGTGGCTGCAGAAAGGGGGTTTGTATCATTGAAGATTTTCCATAATTTGTCACAGTTATAAATGAACAATCTAGTTGATTCTGTAGCAGCTGGATCACAACTTTCCATTTCCTTTTGAACCTTGGAATTAAGCACTTGTACAGCAAGCTTGACTCTCATTTTACTAATACTATCCAGGTTAACATGTGAACTTCTTATATCTGTTGCATATATATGCCGATCTTTCTCTCTTTGGTACACTGAGTATATGTGGTCCCATAAAATAGTTTTGGAGTTCAACAATAAACATCTTGTATATCTTGGAGATATTTCCTTATATCCACTGCTGTAAACATTATTTCTAAGCTTTTTGATCAAGTGGGGTGGATCAGACATAAAGAACACAGGGAAATGTGAAAATGGATTGTTTGTCTGGCTCACTTCCTCATTAACACCATTCATCATCATGAAAGCCCTATTCTCAGCAGCTCCATCACAGCATGAAAGAATCGTTGTGAATCCATAACCTTGCAATAATCCAACTCCTTGCCAAAATAGATGGTTTAGGTTTTGTGCAGAAATTCCTCGAGTTAAGAAGTATGCACATGGAAACTGGAATTTGGAAAATATACTTTTAAAGTAGAACTGCAAAACATGAGTTGCATGGTTTTCCTGAATGTCAGAATCACTGCCGGTATGTAGTTTTTCATTGTCTATATCCACAAAACCAACTAATTCCCATGTTGATGGATCGAAAACTAGGCCTTCCTTAATCTTTACCTCGTCAAAGAATAGTCCACCACATTTCCCAACTTGGGAAAATCCTTGTTCATTGAAGTTGTCACTCATTGCTTGGAGAACTGATGTTTGCCATCCTGACTTGGAAGAGCAGTAATTCTTGTAGTCAGACAAGGTTCTACGAGATGGGAGTTTTAGAAATCCAGAATCCCTTAAATCTTCATAAGTATGGTGAGATTTAGCATAAACTCGTAAACACCATTTAATTACCAATGGATGCCACCGCATTTGTCTCGCTGGAACATTTAAAGCTTTTGCTTGATCTTTTAGTAGGGTTAGAAAAAACATGTCTGATTCATTACCAACATGTTCATTGAAATGACTTAACAGTAGCTTTTTCTTACCAAACTGTTTACCACATCCTAACCACTCGCATAAATAATGCCTATCAACAGGTGCAACATCACTCTGACTGACAGTCGTAAGATGAATATCTTTAACATGCTTCATTAATAAATCAGGAGTATCAAACTCACTGTCAATATTACAATTATCCCAATAGCATATCTTGTTATCATGTTTCTCCATTTTGTTTCTTATTCCACTGTACAACTCCTGAAAAAACTGTCTGAATTCTGAATCAGTGTTGCTGCCTACTGTGCTCATGTTTTGTTGGTGTTGCTCAAGCCTTTTCGTTTGTACTTGCATGGTGTGAAGCTTTTTTGCTGATTCCCGACTATGGTCGATCAATTCATTTCTGGACATGTAGTCATAACGCTTGTATTTTGAAATGGTACTATCCAATTGCTGGGACCTACGTGATTTTAATGTTCTAAGGTAATGATTTGTGTCATTGCAAGCTTTGCAGCAAGTATTTTCTTGATCTAAATGTAGAATGGCACATTTGGTAGACCGAATAACCTGTTCTTGAACATTAATTGGGTTTACTTCGACAAATGCACCAGGTTTTCCATCAGAAGTATTAAATATGGGTGTACTAAGGCTATCAGGTAGTATACTCAGATAATTCTCAGTTGACAAACCAGGACAAATTTTAAACTTTTCAAGAGATTTCATTAGCAAATGCAACTGTTTTCTTTCGTGAACTATTGGTGGTAAAATATCAGGGTCAATATGCATAGTTCTTGGTTTCCCCATATGAAAGAATTGATAACTGCCATTTGCATTTATAACTACTTCATAATCAATCTTAACTGGACTCTTTCCATGATAATACAAATGTACATTTGCCTGTGGAACATTTGGGATAAATTTCCATTTGGGAAACTTACTTGCAGTATTCACCATATCCTTACTAACCCTGTATGCAAGAGTTTTTGATTGTTTACTCTCTTGTAAGCATGCCAAACATTCATTCTCAATTGCCATTTTTAATTCATCACAGTTCAGGATGTCACACATCTCTGAATCAAGGAGTTTAAGAAGAAAGGACTGTTGTTTGGTCACAATTTTTTGGATACTGTTCAAATAAAACTTCCATCTCAAATGACCATCAAAATTTCCAAGGCCTTTTGACAAGTTGTTGATTGACCGGTAGAAATAGTTTTGTATACCTTTGCAATCAAACCGGACACCATACACAATATAGACAGCTCTTGACAAGTAATAATATTGTTTTGGTTGGACAGGGAAATGACTTTTTGAAGGGAACACAACATCTGTCAGGCAATAGAGAAGAAGTTCCTCAGGCTGTAAAGGAATTTTTCCATTATATTGAAGGGAAGTTGGTTCAGCTTCTGCGAAAATACTGTCAAAATCATTCACAGGTTGAAGTCTTTCGTTGTCATTCATAGTTGAACTATTTTCATCAATATTTATAGTTGTTGTCGAAAAATGTAAACAATTAGTTGTTTCCTTGAACCTCTTAGTAGAAGTAGACGGACTTCCTGAATCCCTTGCTCGTCGTTTATCACACATTTTGTTTAGAAAATAACTTCATGTAAGAAATTTCAAATATTTAAAAATTATTTCAATTTCAAATATTTTATAATATGACAAATCCTTCGTCATTTTGCGATTTTGCACACGCTATCGTTGCCATGACACTTTGACAAACTATGTTCGATTCATGTTCGACGATCTTCGATTTGGTGACTGTCCTATCTTTAAAAAACGTTTTGCAGAAAATACTCAACTAGATCTTGGTTTTTTCCAAAAAATGTTGACAGGTAACTGTCTCATCTGCGAGCACACAAATTTTCTAAGCTGGGGTAACACTTTTACATGTGAAGCGCTTTGCAAAAAGCCTTGGCGATTGTTTTTGATATTTTGCTAAAATGGTTGAAATACCATTAAAGTTTGACATTGATATTATATAGTGTTCTTAAATTTCCAAAAATTGATAAATTGTTTCACGAAGAGTAGGAAAATCACCTCAAAATGCACTGTAATCAGTTAATTTGAATACACGAGGCAACCAAATAGGCAGAAATACAGCGGAAAAAGTGTATGCATTTAGGTCAGCACAGAGAAAAATACTCAACTCCGATTTTTACATTATCTCTTATATAAAACAAATGAATAGTGGTTTTTACGTACCTGAAAGATCCAACCTGGGGTTGCAAGTTGACAAGTCCTAATCTGTTGCTGAAATTTGCAATCCGCCAATGACTATGATTGGCATAGCTTTCATCCACGATAAAATCTTTTTGAACAACTTCTTTCAGCATAATGATATTTTGTAAGTTGAAGCAAACATTGCATTAACTGTATCTGTCGAAAAATCCTTGAAATATATTTGATCCTCAGCGTAAAAGCGACAAAATCACAACGCCAAAAAATCTCACTCCTTCGACAGTTTCGTTTAAAAGCACGCTCGTGCCAGTCCTCTGCCGCATCACACATCGATCAGCGCGCTATGAGTGCGTTTCACCGCCCATTATATAAGCGCCCTGATTTGAACTGACTTAGATTTACGTATAGGTAAAACATTGGGTAGTTTCCACATCGATGGAAGTCGTTGTTGCTTGAAGGAAGCATTTAAGATGGTACTAATTGGGAACGCTAATATAGCTGCATAATCACGAAGAAGCCAATTTGATATTTCATCAGGACCACAAGTTTTTGTAGGGTTCAGCTTTGATAAATATGAATACACTGTTTCTTCAGTGACTACTAAGAACTCAGGGTTGTTAACTTCTAGCTCGAAAGGAAGAAGGGGGCTGGACAGTTTATATACAGATAAGGGATCCAAGAAAGCTTCATTGATCTTGTTAGCTAATTATTGCTCAGATAATTGTTCGAGGTTTTCAATATCTATTATATTTCTAATATCACTAGATCTAGTAGATGCCAAATTCCACTTAAACGCTTTACTTCTTTCCACCATTCCTTGGAATCTGTTTGTTTCATTTGATGTACACGGAGTTTATAATAGTTTGATTTACAGATTTTCCTTTCTCGATTTACTTGGTTTCGAAGAGATTTAAAACTGCTCGAGTCAGGGCCCTAGGTAGCAAAAGCTTTCTGCCTTTCAATGATCAGCGATTTGAAATGGTTCGTTATCCAGGGGGCATCGACAGGACATTTCTTTGATCGTGTCATCGGCATTAATATATTAACCCCAGTAAGGACTATGTTTTGAAACATGTTCGATAACTGATCACAATCATTAGTAGATGGAATAATTAGAGGCCAATCAATCGAGTTTAGATATCTTCCCAGGGCTCGTTTGGAACTTGGATTAATATTTCGCTTAAAGGTGGTGCCATTAGAGATTAGATCTTTAGCTCTTTCCTTTGGAGATGATATGTATTGTGGTCGGATAGTCCAAAAGGGGGCATTATTAGAGGTTTTTCATAATACTCGTGCAGATTAGTTAAGATGATGTCGAGAATCGCATTTCTGCGGGTAGGAGTCTGAACTATCTGTTTCAGGTGAAAATGATGTTTGATTCTGTTAACATTAAGACGATTAAAGTCACCTGCAACAATAAGTGCGCAGTTTAGAAATTTTGACTCTGCCTTTTTTAATGACTGGAATAAATGGTCTCTCATAGAATAATCATCTGCTCCTGGGGGGTGGTATACTATAGCTACGATAATACATGAGAACTTGCGTGAAATACGAGTAGGTCTAAGGTGCAGCCATAGGATTTCGTGCTCCTGGCAGCAAGATAACTCTAAAATCTGTTTATATTTAACATCTCGGTTATTAACGTATGCACAAACCCCACCATGGGATTTGTTAATTCGGTCCCTACGTATTATTGAAAAACCGGGAATGTTCACCACGCTGTCAGGAATAGAAGCTTTAAGCCAGGTCTCTGTGATAAATACCAGGCTGATTTGATTCCGGTGAATAAATTCGCGAACTTCGTCAACTTTTGGAACGAGTGACATGACATTAGACAGCATTATTTTTGGGACATGTTCAAATTTAAAAGATTCATCTAGTGGAATTTTAACCAAGTTAAAATCGGACGCTTTATATTTATTCCGAAACCTCTTGCAATTGTAGTTATGAGTTGTTATTCTTACAGGAATGGTTTGACCCATGATCGTTTCTTTTTCCATAGTGGCATCTAATAATAATATTGAAAGAACAACATTTTGTCTTTTCGCTTGCCCCTCCGACTCTTCCGAAAAACCTCCTTAGCTTGGCAGGTTTTTGTGGAATGTTTATCCCGTTGCCAATTTGGGTTCACTGATTGTATTTTTTCCCTACTTGTAATACGCATCGGGATGGAATACTGGTTTGTAAGATCGTGCTGTGGTATTTGATGGAGCGTGTTAAAAATAATAGTTGGAAGGCCGCATCTATCCTCATTTTGCTTAGATACTTGTTGACTCCTGCTTAGATTAATGTCTGTACTTTGATCCTCAACCACAATACAGGATTGATCAAGAGACAGCTCACAGTTATTTCTTTTAGTTTCCTGATTGATTTCTTTTCTTTGGTTGAAAGTGTGGGAATTTGCATAATTTATCTTTGCCTCGACCTTGGTGTTATTGTTAGGCTCTATTTGGGAATTAATCGACCGATCTCCCTTAGGTGTAATTGAGCCACATTGTTGATTCGAGTAATTAATTGTGTTCCTTTGTTCCAATTCGTGTAGGTTTAATTTACAGGTTTTTAAGTCTAGTTCTAAAGCTTCTACCTTGCTGCTTAAAACCTTGTTTTGATCAACTAATTCAACACGAATTTGTTCCATTGTACTGTAGTACTGTGGTACTGTACGAAACATACTGCAGTACTGTACGAAACATGCAATGTTTTTTAACTTTTTAAAATATACACTGTCAACTGTAAAAATTTGCAAAATTGTATATAAAAGTTTAATAAACGTTTAAAAAGTTGTTTACTTCTCAAGAAAACGATCACGTTCTTAGTTTTTTTCACATGGACACCTTGACTGTCCATGGCACTCAAATAAATCGAAAAGTTGACAAAAATAAAAGCGACGCTTTTATATAAGGGTAATTTCCCGAGTTACACGAGTTTTTTTACAATTTCAGTTGCATTTTACTCAAGATTGTTATCGGTTACCGATCCTCAAATTTTGACCACAAATTATAAATTTAGTAAATGTTATATATTTCAAATTTTAAAAAATTCTTTAGAGTGGAAATTTTGTTATAAAATTTTCGCTTTTAAAAAAATCGCGCTATAAAGAATTTTATTACATTAGTTCTCGACAGTTGCAGGGATCATACTCATGAATGTGAATTAAAAAAGATAGGTCACCAGATTTATTTTTCAGATACAAGACAATTTTGTGGCTAAAATAAGCCGGCTTTATAGCTTCGCCAGTTCGCCATGTTGCCATGGCAAGAGTGACATTATCAAAGCTGAGTTGTAAATAATCCACTTATGTTATACATTGTCCCCAAGTAGAAACGAATGTACGATCTGCTTTAATAGGCCTGTACTGCAGAGATGTTGGGAAATAGGGTCAACTGTAGGGAGCCTCCTTAAATGAACACCATTACTGCATCACTCTAAAACAACTCTGGTTGAAAGTCCTATTTGACCTATTAAATGAATATTCCTGGTTAATTTTAACCTTTTGCCAAACTAAATTGACCAGAATTAACGTTCTGGGGCCGGTTGTACGAAAGGCGTTTAACTTCAACGGTGTTTAGCCGCTAACCAGCGTATAAATTTCTTATCCAGCGGATAGTTAAACGGCCGATAAAATTGCGTTGTACGAAGCCCGTTTAGTACCGCGTTTAACTATCCGTAGGATAACCTTTAATTTAACCGGAGAAAACCGGATTTTCTTGAAATTTCTTACCTCTACGTCAGCTGTTGCTAGGCCTTTGTAAACTTTTGAAGCTTTACCTAACTTGTGAATTCCACTAAGCTTTTGTAAAGTTTGTTGTTGTTTATATTTGGAGTTTGCTCGTCCATTCGTTGCAATTCTATATCAAACTTTTCATTTTCATATTGTGCTGAGTTTCTTTAAAGATTTTTGGCTTTTTTGGATAGGCGAAATTTAACCGGTGGATAGCGCTAAACGGGCTTCGTACAACGCGATTTCTCGAGCGTTTAAATTTTATCCGGCAGATTGCGAGTTAAACGGTGGATAACGACTTAAACGCCTTTCGTACAACTGGCCCCAGGTTAAATTAACTGCATGCAGACTATGGTGGATAAAAGATAAACGCCATGCATGCACAAGCCGATGCGAAGGTTTTCGTCAACGAATTGGCGATCGGACCAAAACGTTTTCCAAAAAGGGTTGTCTGAGTATCCTTTTTTTGTACGTTCGACTGCTAAATTTCTCTGGAGTCTCAGTCCGCGCCCGTTTTCCCGAACACTCAGTTCGCGCCCGAACACTGTTGACAAAATGGTTGGAAAACTCTAATTATAGACGGATATAGAATTGTTCATCTAATTTGGGTATAACTAAACTTGTCCCTGACATTTACGCTAATACAATATTTCCAGGACCTGTTGCTCCACATGTTTCACGTTTGTTTCCTACACTTAAATACGATGACAGGAAACTGGAAATGACCTGCACAGGCACGGGGATTCCTGAGCCTAAAGTGACGTGGTTGTTAAATGGTTCCATGATCGATTACACAAGTACTGAAAAGGCGGTAAATGCTGTGGTTGATACAAAGCTAGCAGACTTGCAAAACGGGACAAATTCATATCGTGTCAATTCAAAAATCGTTATTACTGGCAGGAAATTTCCGTTACATATTCAGTGCGTTGTCAAGAATGAGATGGATGAAGTGTATTCGGAGAATATCTACGCATTGTACGTAGCAAGTAAGTAACATAAACTTATCTGAAAAGTAGATTTAAGACTCGTGTTGTAGTTCAAACCATTCTTTCGATCTTTACAGAATCTTTGAAAAATGGTTAACATTCATTACTGTGGAATTGAATGTCCAGACAAAAACAGTTCAATCTTATTATTATACTTTGTAGCCATGCACTAGGTGTGTTCTGATGATTCGATTGACAGCTATATACGAAAATCACGTAACCTGCAGATAGTCGATACAGCATTAAAGGAATACCGAATGGTTTTCCGTGCAGGATTGCGTGATCCATGCACGCGGGATGTTGCGAGACATTGGGAAAGCGTGAAAATAGACGAGCCGTAGACGAGTGTATTTTTACGCTTTCCAAAAGTCGAGCAACATCCCAAGTGCATGGATCATGCTATCCTGTACGGGAAAACCATTTGGTAATTGTTTTATAAAATTACTACAGTGAAACGACGCTTAACTAGATTAAAATTACTGATGAAATATGCAGTTCTCACAACATTCGTGAATTAATCAATCAGAGAATCGCTTCTCCACGCTATTGAAAACAACAACATATGTGAACAGAATTTGATCGCAAATTCGCGAAAATATACAGCGAAAATACAGGGACTTTTTCGATAAAATATACGAAATTTAAAATGGAAAACCCGCTAAACAGAGAGCCAAAGTAGTTTTAAAGATTCTCGACCTGAATATGGGAAGATTGCGAAGCGTTTGATCAACTTTGAAGCGAGAGATGGTGTACTTGCATGGAATGGTCTCATGAATTTCAACGCTACGCGCTGCTACTTGCTGAATAGCAATGTAGCGATCAGAAATTTATTCATACAACTAAACCAACGACTCAATAATTGCAAACTTACTTCAAAGTCGAAAGGTATGGTATAAATGAGACTTTACAATGCGAGTATATTTGTAAAATTATGTGCAAGAATTTCTGTTCAGAATTTCTGTTCAGAATTTCCCGTGCAGGATTGTCTGATCCTGCACGGCTGTTGACCATTCAAATTGCGTGTTTCACTGTAGTTATTGTATAATGTGTATTACCGAACGGTTTTCTAGATGGAAATTTTGAGTGGAAATTTGATACATTTATTTGACCTAAGCCGGAGGAGTTGGGAAAAATACGACCATCGGCGCTCTGACAGGAATCGAACCTGCGTCCCTGCGATTCCGGTGTAGCGCTCTAACCAACTGAGCCACAGAGAGACAGTTGTCGAGCTCTAACCACAAGTTGATGTATATTTACTAACGTGATGCCAATATACAGTGTATATTGGTAAATATCAGGATTCTGCATGGGCATCTCATTCGGTGTAACTAATAGACAACTTGCATGTTAGACAAGTTTTTGAACTAACCGATCTAGGCAAAAAAAAGTAAATTCCCGTTAAGAACTTATCAAAATTAGTAAACTTGCAAAATTTGGTTGCGAAATGTTGTAAAGCTTGGAAAATATAGCTTTGCTAAGTTTGCATATTTTCAGTATATTTGTATTACGTGCGGAAATTGTTACCATTTTTGAGCCCAAAATGGTAACAATTTCCGCTCGTAATACAAATATACTGAAAATATGCAAACTTTGCAAGGCTATATTTTCCAAGCTTAATTACAACATTTCGCAACCAAATTTTGCACTTTTACTAATTTAAATATGTTCTTTTTAGCTGTGGTGTTTGATTCCCCTCTCTCGGCTTAGATTAAAATTTCGTCTAACATGCAAGTTGTCCATTAATTGTTGAAGGTGAATAACAGGGCCGCTGGTTCGATCCTGCCAATTAAAGGGCTGATAGTCGCATTTTTTGCAACTGTCCCTTAATAGGTCAACCATTTTATCTAGAAATCCCGTCAACAGTTAGTTAAATCGAGTGAGACGAAGTTCGGCAATGCTAAGGGTCCAATATAATCTAATGTTTTATGATTCTTTACCTGCCACAATAATTGTAAATTAGTTATCGACAAACAGTGATTTGTGGCACACACACATGCATATAGAAAATGAAAATATCACACTGAATTAATGTTGCTATGTTCTTTACCCATTTTAGTCATGAATGTGAAATTAACCACAGCTACTGTTCGCTGGCTTGTGCATCCAGATATGAATACCAGTTTCCTTACCGGTTGTGGCTACAATGTTTCCTTGACGTGTGGAAAAGAATACAATAAAACAATGACAGTATACAACAGATCAAGTGTCACATTCAGTAACCTAAAAATGGGCAGACCATACACAGTAAAGATTCAAGCATTAAACAAGATGGGTGATCTAGCAATAGGAGCTGCCTGGTTTTATTCGCCAGGTAAAAGAAAATAGAAATAGTGCCGTCGGAAGCAAATTGTTATAGCGGTGGGATTAAACTAAGTGGTCTTGGGACATGCTACCTGGTAAAAAATTGAGTTTCCAAATCCATAGAACAGCATTTTTCGTGATTTCTATAAGACGGACGTTTATCAAAATTGAGAATTTCTTGCATTTCAAACTTTATATTTTGTAATACACTTTATAACAATTTACAACATCATCCCCAAATTATGAACCACCGTTTGCAATCACATAAGCATGCATGAACGAATTATTTGTTTCGTATATTGATATATAGTTCTCCGCCATCATAATTTAAAACATGGGCCTGCACGGTAACTGATCCAAAAGATATAGCAAACTCGTTTTGTATTTTTTTGCTAACATTGGACCAGAACTCGCAAGTAAAATCCCACATCATAGTGTTTCTTTTCGTTCCTTTTCAGATTTAAACTATAGTGAATCAATATCACTTCTTCTTTCGAAAGAAAATTGAAAAAATATCTGATTGAAAACAGTTAGTGCATCTACAGTACATGTCAATAGGAGCTTCATTTATAAACAACAAAACAAAAACTTTTTTTTGGAAAAAACCTTTTTTCTGAATAACAATGAGTGAATGAGATGGCCTCATAATACAAGTCGTTGACTTCCTGAGGTCTTCTCGCCACTCCCTTTCCTTTCAATTTGACATACATAAATATAAATATACTTAATTTTATTACAATTATCAATGTAAATAACTGCAAGAAGTGGTAAATAAATTGAATTGAAACAACAAACTAACATACGAATAAGTTATATGCAATCGCCTTGTGTAAGAAAGAAATACAATCCTGGAGGAAATTATTGAGGAGTGGGGGGATCCAAAAGCATGAAAAATTAGTAAATTTGTAATTATTCTATAAATTCGCCAAATCTAATCAAATATGAATCTACTGGAATTTAAGTAGTCTAAAATCTTTAATCGCAAGACCTTTATTTAAGAGAATAAACTAATGGCTGGATTTGATATACAATGATTTCATTATAGACAAACTCCCAAAGCCAAAGCATATCTACCTTAAAATATCATCACGAAAAGCAGTGGTTGGATGGGAAAGTATATCTGCAAATACTACAATTCATGGCGTTTTACTGGGATATAAAGTGATATCGATTGGAAAATACAAAACATTGAATATCACATTGGCAAATGATGCAAATAATGTTGTGTTACAACATTTGATTAGAAAGTCGGACTATATAATAACTGTACGTGGATATACACAGTATGGCGAGGGGAGAATTCTGGAATACAATTTTACAACATTGGGTAATGTATTGCGCCATTTATTCCTGTACATCATTATAGTAATATTACTGCTGGAAGCATCTAAAGTCAGTGAATTCTTATGAGATCAAATGTAATAACATAACAAAGATTTTTGTCCACTTGGTTTTTTTAAGTTTATGTGTACAGGCCTATATAATAGAGTGAATAGGGTTGTGTTAATCACCCTTCCTTGCACTGAGCTTTCTAAAGGCCTATTTATACTTGAAATTTTTGCTGCGATTCCTCGTGCGATTTTCTTCTTTTCATGCATGTGAATGAGTAGACAAGTTATGAATATTCTGAGTATATGAACCCTCATCTGAACTTTCGTAACTCTTCCAATCATTGACATCCATCCGGAGAAGAAAATTGCACTAGAAATCGGAGCAAAAATTGCAAATTTAAGCAGGCCTTAAGGGCGCCTCTGGCAGCCACCTGAGGACACATTTCTGACCGAGGAGCACAGCTACGGTGGGAGGGACATGCTGTTACAGTTAAACTCAACCCACCCTGTCATGGATCATTTTCTACGGAAGAAACCCGGATTACTCCCAGAAAACTCACGAATTTCAGTGGGACTCTTTTCACATTAGTGTCATGTGACCGCAGCGACTGAATCAAACCCACCATCTCGGCGATGAAAGAAGCTTGCTCTGACGATTGCGCCATCTAACACCCAACGAGGCCTAAGAAAATTGGGTTAGAATTACTTCAAATATTTACAGCCAACAGCTTCATCACAGTTATTAAGTGGAATGTTCAGGTCACTCCAGCTTTGGGTAAAACCACAGTACAACAGATTTCAGATACTACAGCGTACTGTACTTCATTTGCGCTAACTTTATGTTATATAAACACCACCCAAACTTTCGTGCACCAAACACACTATATGACAAGGCTAATATTTAACAATTAGTCACCGAAGCGAGGTGACTAAAAGCCTATATTCAAGGAACATAGTCTTGGGATCACCGAGCCCGAGGTGATCACTAATTGTTTTAGTATACTGCGGTATTGAAAAATAACAATAGGCTATATACAAACGTCGTAAACATAATTTACTTGACTCTCCCGCTTTTGAGTCAAACCAATCCAGCTGTCGGAACCTTGTCGCCCGATTCTGTTATTTTCCGGCTTTAAATTGACAAATAGATTGTCTTGGGCATCTAAAAGGTGCTTTTGTCCTTCTGAAATAGGTTAACATCATATATTGCATGCTTCTTTTGCTTTTATAGAAGATTAGTATTTACCTTTAATTTCTTCAATATTTTCTTCGATGATTTCTTTGCAAGTGGATATTCCGCAGCCATTTTGTTTTGAAACAAAAGTTACTGCTCAGACTGCTCTGAGCAGTAACTATAGCCTCAGATATTTGTGTGTTGGTGTTATGTACTCAGGTGAATATGATGTTTGTGATGTTACCCTGAGAGTGCATCCACACCGGGCAAGCTGAAAAGTTTGCTTGGGGCAAACATCACAAACATCATATTCACCTGAGTACATAACACCAACACACACAAATATCATATCTTAGATAATATCATGATTGCGGGTATTCCCGTTGGCGTTGTTCTCGCATTAAAAACCAATTAACAATAAATAATGGTGTAAATTAAATGGTATAATTGTTTTTCCTGTCTTTGTTTAGTTTTGGCGATTTCAGATATCTTCATTTATATTCATTTTTTCTAATCGTACCCGCTTTGACGTCGTTTCGGGTAGGATTAGAACTAATTCTACCTGACATGACGTAAAAGCTGGTAGGATTAGAAAATATGAATATAATGAGGTGTATTAGTTTTTAATTGCCCTGCGAGAACAAAGGGAATACCCGCAATCATGATATTATTATAAGTAATAGCATAAAAAGAAGCGAATTAGCTATTAAAACGTCCCGCCCGATGAGGGTCGTTTAGTATAATTCCCTTGGGCGCCGCTCGATGAGGGTCATAAATGACCCTCATCGAGCGGCGCCCAAGGGAATTATACTAAACGGCCCTCATCGGGCGTGACGTTTTAATAGCTAATTCGCTTCTTTTTATGCTATTACTTATAAATACACTGATATCGAAGGAACTAGACTCAGTTCAGAAATACCATCAACTCGAACCGACTTGACTGCGTAGCTCAGTTCGCAGAGCATTGGACTAGTATCCCAAAGCTCGCGAGTTCGATTCCCTCCGTGGCCAAGCAAACTTTTCAGCTTGTCAGGTGTGGATGCACACTCAGAGTAACATCACAAACATTATAGCCTCAGAGTTGCTACCGAGGGAGCCAATTAGAACGCTTGAAAGCCATTTTTCGATATACTGAATTTATACTAAATATGGATATTGGATAGTAAATCTCTTTCGTTTTTATTCCTCGAATCCCATTTTAAAATATACATATTATTTTTAGATGTAATTCCGCCTCCAAGCAACGTGAAGATCACCAGTATTTCGGCAAATTTTGCCGTGGTTCAATGGACTGTTATTGAACAACGAGAAGAAAACTACGATAGAGTAACTGGCTACACAGTTACTGTTAGAAACGAGACACATTTCTTTAATATCACAACTTCAAACAGCAGTTCCTCCGTTCCCATATCCCATCTTTTGCCCAATACAAGCTACAGAGTTTCTGTCGTCGGGCTTAGCGAGGAAATTGAAGGGATGCCAAGTGAATGGATAAGTTTCAAAACAAATTTAACTCAAAGTAAGTTTTAGCGGTAAATTTAATTTTTGAGGAATAAGTATATGTTTTGTTGTTCTCTTCAAATTGTTGACTATACACTCTGTCTGATATAGCAGCCTTATCACCGGAAAATATATGTCAGATTAACACAGTATTTGATGGCAATAAATCGGTTGTTTTTGTGTTCTACGAGCTCGTTGACTCCAACAGCTAGCTTCTAATTTCCTTTTCCAACCCTACAACACCACACCACACAAAAAGGTAGATTGCCTACGTCTTCGCTGTATTTCCAGTGAAGAGGAGGACTTCCAAGCCAAAGGTGTGGAATTGAGGAACTTATCCCACTCGCCTACATTCGAATACCCCGCAATGTAGAAACCCTATACTGCAGGTCGTCGTTCACTATAGCATGCAGTATGATTTGCATGTTTCCTTGTCGGATGCCACAGGTAAAACTTGTGAGTTTATAGATTCCGCTACTACCATTTCGGTACCGAAATCTAAGTGTCGTATCACGCACTATTTCAATTGCACCTACGCCCAGCTCATCGATCCCCTAGCCTACATCTGAAACAGTAAATATGCTGGCGTGCTGTCATTGGTAACGATACTGACCAACGTGTCGCCAGACAATTCTAATAGTTGCAATTACAGTGTTTCAAACATAAAAAATGTAACACCCATACAACCCTCCTGCTTAAAACTGATTGCAACGGCCTAGGATTCTCTCACCAAGGCATTGTTGACTGTATTTGAAGTTTGTGGTTGTCGCTAATCCAAAAATAATGAAACTTTTTTGAGCGTTCTCCAGATTACGCCAGATGGAAACATTGTAATTGAGTGTAGAAAATTTGGAGCAGTATTTTATCAGTTGCTAAGGACTGTTTATCGGTCACACTCTATCAATGAATTTATTAGTAGTAGTAGTAGTAGAATTTGTTCAGACGCTGAATCTATTTGCTTAACCATGCATTACTCAAACATTCCTCTCCAATATTACAAGCTATTACACCAAATATTACACACGTTTTGGCAGATAATGCATTTACCACAAAGTTCTGTCATTGCCTCCAGCACGGTTAGAATTGGATCCCTCTCCTAATATAGCATAATTCTCCAGTAGACATAATTAATTTTTGTCAGTTCCTAAGTGTAATGCCAATTTCTGTGTAGATCGTCTCGCCCAATTTCCATCAAATGATCAAGGAGAAAGTAATAAAACCAAAGGAGAGTCAAGTTCCAGTTTGACAATTGTTATTCTGGCCGTCTCCATCATCGTGGGCGCAATAATTGTGTTGGCTGTCTTCGCATTTATTCAATTGCGCAGACGAAGCATAAATAAAAAGCATAATATTGCACCAAACCAGGTAATAAATATTTCAAATAATTTACGTGTATAATGTGTGAAAAACCCGTGATCTCAGGCGAAAAATCTGTCGGCAGATGTGCTATTATTTATTTAATTCGCCATGCGGTAGGCCTAATAGCCATAATCATGGCAAAACTTTTGTGGAAACTTGGTGTAAATCAAATATTACTGTTCATGAACACATATGTGTATCTTTGTATCTCTGCTTCCACGCGTCTGATATCGGTTGTGGCATTGTATTTCACAAAGCTTTCCAACCCAATCAAATTATTAGCTTCTAACATTGAACGGGGGAGGGGGAGAGGGAAGCTGATTATTGCTGTTATAAGAGCAAAACAGGTATTAGAGCAAAACAGGTATTCGATACACGCACGCGCTGTCTACAATAAATTTTGACAGGACTGTATAGATACGGTGAATTATTAAAGGAAATTGGAAATGAATTGGAAATCAAATTGCTAAAAGCACCTAAAATTCATGAACACATATTTGCATATTTGTTACATGCATGCAGGGTCCCAGTTCGTTTCCTCCTTGCCGGCCGATAGTTGTACTATTCGGAACTGCTTCTGGTAAGGTCTATGAATGTACATAAATTCCACACAAAGTTTCCATCTACAAATCCCTTCAACAATTAGTTATATCGAGTGAGGCGTCCAAAACTCCCTATATTTACACACAGGGACGCCGGAGCGAGGGTAGGGCACAGGGGGGCAATGTTGACATAAAGGAATCACTAATTAATATTTCGTTTCCGAAAATTTTTTCCGGGACCTTAATTCACCAAAACAAGGGCAAAAAATTTTGAAAACACATTTTTTGACACAATATTCCAGAAAATTTCATGTATATTTCAATATTACGTACATTTCACCCGTAATTCATACTTTTTAATCGTTGTACTTCATATTTTTTGGGTTAGAATTTTTATTTATAGGGGCACTTTGCCCCCCCCCCTGGCCCCCTTACTAAAGGGCAAGTGGGGCGATGCCCCTGCGCCCCTCCCTTTGCGGCGTCCTTGTTTACACAGTTCCAATAAAGGCCATAGAAAAGGATTTAAGTCGGAGTCATTGTAGTCCTGAAATAGTTCATTATAGTTCCAATATGTCAGACCAACCTACGCATTTGGTCAAACTTGATTGGACACTAATTATTAAAAGGACTTGAAAGAAAGTAGGTTAATGTACATGACATCACATTGTCATTTATAGTACATTTGCATTATTTTCATGAGAAAAGGGGAAAATTATTCAAATTAATGAGGCCTCTATAATGTCCGTTTAAAGTTGTTCACAGATGGGAATTCGAATATCAGCGTTTCGCTCGATATATGACCGATGGACGAGTGTTATATTGCACACTGATTGGTATATCTTTAATTGAAATCAATCGAGCGAATTTTTGCTCCATTACAGCTCATTTACACTAGCTACGTTTCTGTGAACATGCATGGTTGGTAGTGTGCCAACGGATTTTAAATACATTGGTGAACTTTTAAGAAAACTATGAATTTTAAATCAAACGTTGTAAAGATTCAGAAAAAATGACCTGAAATACTTGAATTAGGGGCCGACCATTTAACTTTTGAAGTGGGGGGAGGGGGTGATTTGGAAAAAATTTTCCTGCAAAGCTATTCAGACCAAAACAAATACCTGCACTAACAAACTGAGGGAAAAAATATCATGCCCCATTATTTGGTGGGAAAAAATGTTGCAAAACAGCATGGTTGCAGGGATCGACTTGACCAGTCAAGGTCAGCTGGTTTGATTTTCAGGGACTAGTGTAAGGTTAATTTCTTGTTGGAAAACCCATCAAGGTGCTGGAAATAGCTTATCTGAGCTTCAAGAAATCCACAATTTTCTGGGGGGGCATGCCGCCAGACCCCTCTAGATCGACTCGGTTGTTTCAGAATCCTAGGTATGGCCTGATCTGCTGCCATATGGCGCATATTTGTTAGTTAAACCATGCATATATATGCTGCAGGAAGCTGTAGCGTCACCGACTTGCCGACTGGAACTTCTCCAGGTCTCCCGCTAAATATGTGAGCCAAATGTTATACCTCATAGCAATATGTATTATTAAAAGCAATGCATAAAGCTAGAAAATTCAAGGTTAACTATAATTAAAGGATCTAAATAGTACCAGCTATTGAAAAGAAATGCTGCTAAAGAGAGAGTGGAAAAAAATCGTTCATGGTGATGGGATAGGAAAAAAAACTTGCACATAACAATCCCAGAAAAAGATTCCCTGCCAGCAGTAAATCAGCCCCCCCCCCCCTCAAAATTAATTAAATGGTCGGTCCCTTATATGAATAACATACATGAAAAAATTCTCAATTCTGATTGGCTAAGAGGAGTGGTTGTTGTATTGCAATACAATGCCAAAAAAACAAAAATCTCCATCGAAATCTCCATCTAACAAACACTTGAATAATTATATGAACAAATGTCTACATCAAATTCTTGCAGCAAGTGATGGATAATCCAATGAGGAACATCGACAATAATCTTCGAATACTTTATCCAGAATATTATAACGATGGTGCATCGAATGGTCCAGAAGGTACAGTAAATGTTATAGGATGTGGACATTTTTCTTATTACTGTATTTTTGTAAAGTAAATTTGGAGAATCGCAGACATATAGAATAATTCATATATAGTTCACGGTTTTGTTTTAAGGTGATTCATCAGTTTTGCATTGCGCACTTTTACTGCGCAAATCTAATAACAAATTCTAGCTCATATATGAAATTGAACTAAAGAAAGAAAGAGTAAGGAAAAGAGAAAAACACTCTGCATTGATTAGCCGTGCTTCAGGGAACATATACCTTCAAATATGACACAACTCTTGCTAGGGCTCCCTTTTGATTCGCTAAAACGCCATCTTTTCTTGTATATTTTCACTAGATAGACATTTTTAATAGGATCCTTGTTAAAGAATCAATAACGCAATTGCGATTGTTCCTGTAACTCGTAAAAGGTTCAAGATGGCGCCATATTGGGGGAAAAGGTGGCATATTTCACTTGTCATATCTTCGAAACTAGTTCAGTGGCCCCAACTTTTTTATTTGTTTTTACTATGAGCATATCATAAACTTCACCCCTAGGAACAGTTGCTGATAAATTAACTTCACGTGCACTTCTACACAACATGTACAGTTCTGAAACCAATCAGTGCATTCTTCACAAATATGCAGTTACCAAGCTAACGAAAATATAACCCCACAAATATGTTTGTCTTGTGGATGCTCAAAAAGGTGCCAGAAATGTAGTCATTAAGCATAAAATAATAACCATTTTCTGAGGGGAAGACATCCGTAACCCCTATATCTCCTTCACAAAACATTCAATTATATGCTGAGGTTGGAACAGAGGAGTGAAACAGAAATTAGACTGGGAGAACTAAATATTCGTCACTGTTTTGATGCAAAGTTATCTGATATTATATTGAATACTCATGATTCTCCATTACGTAGTTTGATACAGTTGTTGTGAGTGATTAGATTTTTGAACAGGCGAGAACTTTGAAAGTTAAATCATCCCAAGGATGCAGGAATTGCCATTTAAGAGACTTTAGATTTCAAAATATTTTGGTGAAATATTTTCATGCGATCGGTCACGTTTGTTTGGCCTTCCTCCTCCCAACACAATCATTAATCACCTTCTACGCAAATTAAGAGTCTATCATAAATTACAACTTCAAACGTTAAAAAGCTACTTTAGATAATAGAATTTAAAATGTGGATAAGTCTGTTTTGAAAATTATTCATAAAAGTTAATTTCTTCACCATTATCATTGTAATTGTTTTCATCGCAATTATCATCAGAATTGTTTATTTCAAATTTCAGTATTTCAGTAATTGGAAAAATACTTTGAGCAGGATGACAAAAATAATTTACATCTCTAGATTTGCCAAGTTGGGAAATCAGTCGTGCTCGTTTGGCTGTTCTCGACATTATTCTTGGAGGAGGATATTTTGGAGTGGTTAAGGAAGGCGTGTTTATGCAATCATTATCAGATGATGCGGAAAATCAAAAGATGCCTGTTGCTGTGAAGACGTTAAAAGGTATTGAACATGATAGATAACTTCTTTCGCATAGTCAAACCAGAGCCTCTTTAAATTAAATTAATCGCAGTTAATATATAGAAGAGATGGTTCTGAAACTCATCAGAATAACAATATGACTCATTATCTATGTTAGTCAACGTTTATACAAAAATGTTGTCCTTCGTTGTCACGTGCGTATTGTATTTTCACAAAATCCACCAATTGCAATTTTTCCGTTGCCAAATTGTTTAGTCACAGATAGAAAACTTAATTTCCTAAAACATTACTATTGGTTGTTTGGGCAAAATACAATACGCTGTGATGACGAAGGACCACTTTTCTTAGTAAACCTAAACAAAAACGTAGATAATGAGTTCTATTGTAGTTCTAATGAGTCTCCAAACAATCTTTTCTATTAACCCGGAGGAGGAACATGTTCCCCAGCACTCATCCAATAAACTATATGTCCCGAACGGGGAAGAACAGAACAGTGTTTTAATATTATCATGACCAAATTCAGTAGAGCGAATGAAATACATAAAAAAGAAGTGTCTGCAGAAAATTAAGCCCTTGCGGCTATAAGGTAAAAATACTCCCCCCCCCCCCCCCCCCTTGGACGTCGAAATCCTGACCCTAAACTTTTTTATTGGATCATGCTTGTAAGTGTTTCCACTTAGAGGAAAAAGTTTGTGGAAAATTGAAATTTGAGGCAATATTAGGGAAATC
>CACRXK020006417.1:13821-25286 GCA_902702795.2 Paramuricea clavata | reverse complement strand
GGTGGTGGTAATGATGGTGGAGGTGGTGGTAATGATGGTGGTGGTAATGGTAATGATAGTGGTGGAGGTGGTGGTAATAATGGTGGTGGTAATGATGATGGAGGTGGTGATGATGGTGGAGGTAATGATGGTGGAGGTGGTGGTAATGATGGTGGAGGTGATGATGATGGTGGAGGTGGTGGTAATGATGGTGGAGGTGGTGGTAATGATGGTGGTGGTAATGGTAATGATAGTGGTGGAGGTGGTGGTAATAATGGTGGTGGTAATGATGATGGAGGTGGTGATGATGGTGGAGGTAATGATGGTGGAGGTGGTGGTAATGATGGTGGAGGTGATGATGATGGTGGAGGTGGTGGTAATGATGGTGGAGGTGGTGGTAATGATGGTGGTGGTAATGGTAATGATAGTGGTGGAGGTGGTGGTAATAATGGTGGTGGTAATGATGATGGAGGTGGTGATGATGGTGGAGGTAATGATGGTGGAGGTGGTGGTAATGATGGTGGAGGTGATGATGATGGTGGAGGTGGTGGTAATGATGGTGGAGGTGGTGGTAATGATGGTGGTGGTAATGATAGTGGTGGAGGTGGTGGTAATAATGGTGGTGGTAATGATGATGGAGGTGGTGATGATGGTGGAGGTAATGATGGTGGAGGTGATGATGGTAACAATATTGGTGGACTTTCACAGGGCACATATTCTACCCATCTATTACCTTTCTCAACTTTACCAATAATCTCTTTTGTTTCTGCAGAAAATTCATCAGGATTGCCAACACTGACATAGGAGTATGGAATCCAAGAACATGTCTCATTTTTTAAACTAGTCAACCCTTCGCTGTCAGGCTTTGGTAGTTTTACAGTTTTCACATGAGGGTTGTCTTCAGAGGTGGCAAGATACAGGAAATCAATGACCATGTCTGTGACAGAATGACGAATTTGTAGCAGACATTTTAAAACCAGAGAAGGAAGTTCTAAAACCTACATAAGATTGAGTACTTTGAGAATGGCCACATTGGTGTCCATGACATGTAAAATTAACCATCTGGCATTAGACAGTGTAAAATAACAAAATAGGGTGCATCATAGTGCATTACAGTTTAACAGGTTAATAGGGATGGATGATCGACCTGAGGTATCCCAAGAAAAGAACAGAAGAATTGACATATATAATTTGTCTGTACATACTGTAAAAGCCTTAAAGAGATGGATTATGCATCAAGATGAAGTATTTGCACTGATTATATGTACTCAGAAACTTCCGTGCATAGTTTATCTTGAACAACCATCTGTCTAAGTGTATAAATACAGCATTAAACAAACTAGAATCTTTGCCAGTATAGATCACACAATTCTAGCTTTGGTCTTGATGACTATCTGCCTGCAGACTATAGTGACAGGTAGCTGTCCAACAGATAAATTAGACCATTATTTCTTTGAGAATAGTGCATGATGAGCATGTTTTTTAGTGGACGCAGAAATTTAATAAAACAACAAATTGTTATTGTAATATAACAACATCCGGTTATGAGGCCAAGATAAATATATTGACACAATAATTAGTTTATACCAATAATAAGTTGTTTATTTGTATATTATGCAATGACCATATCATGCAAAAGCAATTGACATCTACTGCACTATTAAATAAACTAGCAAACAAAACAAACTTTGCAAAACAAAACACCAGAACAACATAGCGAAAGTGAAAACATGAAACTTACCGAATTTGAAATACTTTTTGCACTTTCTTCGATGCTTTGCAAACGGCCTACGGTATTTGAAGGTAAGCTCCAAGTATCGCTCTTCTCTTTTCTAACAAAAAGATAATAATTTTCCTTTTCAAAATGTTTGAAAACAAGTCTCGTTCTAATTTCATGTTTGTTGACGTCTGCCATATTTCAAATTTTAAATACCTTCCCACATCGTTTTTTATGTCGCGAAAATTGATCGTACTTTGATAGTATTTGATAGCTGCTCGTTGGCAATGGAAACTTTCCTATTCAATTTTTTATACAAAACCACCCTATTTCGTTCCTAAATTTCATATAAAACAAAACACTGCCTTTTATTTCAATTTCCTACTAAGAAATGAACAATATTTTTTTTAAATATCACATAAAATTTAATGAATATATCACAGAAATTCATCGCCTATTAACAACATCAAAGTTTGAGACACCACCATTATGCACTATTACTTCAAAACTTTAAAAATGAAGTCTATTTAGTTTTACACAGTAACTTGTCGATACCTAAAGCTAGTAAACATAAAAATCTTTCTATTCGTGTGACAAACTCTTCTTTTTGACAAAGAAATCAACATGTATCTTTTAAATAGAAATTTGGAAATATTGGACGAAAAAAATGACGGCTATAGTCTTGGCGCGAAAATTTCAATTTAGCGCGTAGACAAACGCGGGTTTCGTTTCTTCTTGAAATTTTGCCAAAATGGCCGCGCTGAAGCGCAAAAGATTTCAGCTCACATCTCTACCGTCAGAAGAGAAACAACGACTCGCCGGTTATATAAAACAACTTGGGGGAACTTTTATCGATACACAAGTAAGTCGAGTATCGTTTTTAGAGTGAAAATGTGAATTTTTGTGACAAAATGTTCTCTTAGGAGCGGGGGTATTTTGTGGTGGTATAATTATGGTATTAAATTGCACGTGATGTGATTTTTCAGATATTTTCCAAGCAAGTAACTCATGTGATATGTGGAAAGGCAAATCGCGGTGAAAAATATCTTGGTGGCTGTGCTTTAGGTACAGTGAAGAGATCATCTCTAGCTCTATCAGATGACTCAGTCACAGAGTAGATAAGACATACAGAGACGTAACTGACCGTTGTAAACACTGCGGAAGATTACGTTTTCATGTACCCACTTTTTTTCAGGCGACCGGGCGAAAAATGATCAACTGCGCGTGCTCAGCAAGTTTAAAGTGAGTCGTCATCAGGTCGTCATCCAATCAGATGCATGCATCTAGTAACTTGCCGAGCATGCGCACAAAAAAAGTGGGTACACTAGTTACGTCTCTGTATGTCTCTACTCTGTGACTCAGTAGTCGGTACTATTGCTGACGTCAGCATTATTTTGAAAGGCCGTTATAAGCTACGCGGTTTTCCAAACATAAGTCGAAATATTTCGGTGTGCTTTCAAAAGTTTTATATAATTAATATCAAACATAATTGTGGACCTGTGTGATAAAATATAACTTTTCTTGAGCATTTACTACACGGCTGCCATGTTGGTTGTCCAATATTATGCATTATAAAATAACATGTATATATAAACGCGTGCTCTGATTGGTCGAAACCCGTGTTTGGATCAGGCCATCCAAACACGGGAGACTATCGTGTTGTTGTTATTTTATAAAACAATTACTTTATGGTTTCCGTGTTTGGATGGCCTGCTCCAAACACTTGGGAATGTTGCTTGAGTTAAGAAAAGCTCGCAAAATCACTCGCCTTCGGCTCGTGTTTCGCGCGCTTTTCTTAACTCTCGCAACATTCCCGCGTGTTTGGATCAGGCCATCCAAACACGGAAACCATAAAGTAATTGTATAATCTCAGACCACCAACATGGCGGCCATGTAGTAAATGCCCAAGGATTATATTTTATCACACAGGTCCTCAATTGTGTTTGATGTTAATTATATAAAGCTTTTGAAAGCCCACCGAACTATTTCAACTTAGGTTTGGAAAACCGCGTAGCTCATAACGGCCTTTCAAAATAATGCTGACGTCAGCAATATAAATTATTCAAGCACCTTTAACTTGCGAATGAATTACTGTATCGACTTGAAATTTGCTAGGAATACTTGTAGTAAGGATATACAAAATATATAAAATGGCTTAAATGGGCAACTATATATGTTAACGCTTAAGCTTTTAGAATTTTTATGACGTCACATGCAAACACTCTATATTGCAACAATTGAACCTCGCCCACAGAGCTGAAAGACACTGTGCCAGTGTTGGCCACCAACTAGACTTGGTTCAAGTCCGTCTCTCAAGGGGATGAAAATAGTGACATACACGACCATGTCTAGCCACCAACATCACTCTTTTAACTTTTTTTTCACATGAGCCGATTGCACTTGTCTAAACGTTTCATTAATCTGAAAATCTGCTCTGTGAAATACTTCAGGCAAATGGGTGTTACAAAAGGAATTTGTAGAAGACAGTTACAAACAAGGTAGTTGGCTTAACGAAGAAAAATACGAGTGGACGTCCGACATCCTTGATGCAGGGACTGCAAAGAAGCTTGCGCCTCTTTACAATGCACCCAGGAAGTGGCGACTTGCCTTGCAAAATACTAAAGCAGGAGCATTCAAAAGCTGGAATGCTATTGTTCATATACAAGACAACAAAATGAAGAAAGCTTATGAAAGGTAATCTACGGTGATGTTCCAAAAATGTTTGCAACATAATAGAATGTCGCTCTCAGGGACTTTTTATACGGTAGCTGGGCCCAGCCGGGTTAGTGAAAGAGCACAGTAGTGACTCTGTGAGATCTCCTTGGCTGGGTTGGATCTCACTTGAAAGAGGTTGACAAGATCAGAATGGACAGAAATTTCCCTGTATACGAACAATTACTAACCAGGCTCACTCTGTTGCCGAGAGGAAAGTACAAAAATATGCTGTCTAGATCAACTCTATAAATAGTCGGAAATTGTCAAAATGACCAAATCATCCTGTCAGTAAGATGGCATTTTCATACTGGGCATCTTACTTAGGAAACCAACACAGGTCTAGGGCTACCCTAACCTAACCCCATAGCCCCTTCACAAAAAAAACATTTGAGAACTTTTATTAAATTTTAAATTTCATCTAGACTATTGGAAGCTGGTGATGCCACAATTTTTAAGAAAAAGATATCATTTCAAGATTCTTCAAGCCTACCCAAAGACTTGACCCATGTTTTTGTGGAAACAAAATTAAGAGGGGATGTTCTACACCTGGAAAGCAAAGGAATTGTAGAAATTGCTGTGCATTCACCAGATTATATACCTGAGTATATCATTAAGGTATCTAGCAGAGATTTTACCTCAAACAGTGGGTGCCAATGTAGGTCACAAAAAATACAAACCGACTGTCAGGCCTAGAAAATATATTTCTTTTCTTGAATCCAAAAATAATACAAATTCCTGCACATGTAGATTTCAGATGGTGTGCTGCACACTGTGATAAACTTCAAATTCTGTGCAAAACAATCTCGACTTGCAAAATGCTTTAGGAATTTGTATACAATCGGAAAATTATACAGCATTCCAGTATATAACATGACAAAAACTTCCTGCAATGTGTAAGAAAATTCCTGCAAAGACATTTTGTTAAAAATTTCCTGGCACTGCCGGACATTTTTCAGCACTGCCAACTGTCAAATACCGTACTTGAAAGGCATTCCACCTGTGCAATTATTTCAAAATATTTTCAGGGTCCTAAAGAAACATTTGTGTCAAGCAACACAATCATGAAATACAACAACTTGATGAATGCATATAAAATACCAAGAATTGCCGAGATCAAGAAAACTGTGGGAGCTCTTCCTGGGAAGGAAAATGGAGCTACTGTCGATGTGAAGGGCAAAGAGGTTGCTGGGAAGAGAGGAGTGAAGCGTCTCTCAACCGACTGTGATCTCTGTGCGGCTAAGAGGCAAAAGACAATGGTAATTGTACGGACATACAACCAACTTGATTTTTTGGTATTTTAGGGCATAAAGATGGTACATACATACGTACTAATGATAGTGTACATAATATCTTACTTCTGTGCTTATTTTCTTTCAAACAGAATGACCTACCGCCGTATGTTAACATAAACTCAACACAAAATGTGCAAAAGGTAAAATGAAATATAGAATAAAAGCCATTGTCCTGATGGGTTTCAGAACAATGAAAAACAATCATGCTAGTTAGAACTATGCTAGTTAGAACTAGCATCTAAATTTTATAACCATAGGGGTCTTAAATAAAAGCCTGTCAAGGTTTCTGGTAGGCCCCTACCATAACATTAATAATCTAATTTATTTTTTTAATGTAAATATTTATATGTTATAATATATGGGCAAAACGGAAAAAAAAGAAATACACAATAGCAGTTAGCTTCAGAAATGTTGAATATTTAGACATGATTTGGAAGAGCAAGAAAATTAAACTACTGTACATCTCTCAGTTTCATTAATTTGACACCAAATACAAGACTACCTACAATCTACATATAATGAGAATAATCAACAATATCTTCTCACTCTGATAATTGCAGGTTGAGTGAAACCCTATACCAAATGGACAACTTGCATGCCGGTCAGACTAAATTAACCACAGCGAAAAAGAACATAATGAAATTAGTAAAATTGCAAACTTTGGGTACGAAATTATATAAAGCTTGGAAAATATAGCCTTGCAAAGTTTGCAAATTTTGTACATGTTTGTATTACGTGCGGAAATTGTTACCATTTTCGGCTCAAAAATGGTAACAATTTCCGCACGTAATACAAACACATACAAAATATGCAAACTTCGCAAGATCTATATTTTCCGTATTTTACAACATTTCGCAACCAAATTTTGCAGTTTTACTAATTTTAATAAGTTCTTTACAGGAATTTACTTTTTTTTGCCTTGATCAAAAATTAGTCGAACATGCAAGTTGTCTATTGTCCAGAGTTCATAGTGTAAATCCATAAATTGCAATAAAACGACATCTTCCATCATAATTTTTCACATATTTCTCTCAGGTGCGACATGTAACATTTCCTGGTTACGTATCAAATATTCTGGAATCGTGTATGGACGAAGAATGTGTGAACCTTGGAATGGAATCGGTGACCTCGAGCCTTTCCAGCAACCAAGTTCCTACATCGAAATGGTTGCATATTATTATGAACCATTTTCTGCTTGTGAGTATTTTGTAAAGCAAGACAAATGATGCGTCTTGAGAAGTGATCCGTCTCTGGCATACATCACGCTAATCATTTTGTTGTTTTAGAATGCTGCAAGTGAACAACAAGCGTTCCAGAGCTACCATTTGTTACAAAATATCCTGGAAGTACACCCCCCTGTCTCGTGTCAAAGTCTGTACCTTGAAGCCCTGGCAGAGCCGATTAACGAAGATTCACAAAATATTGACAAGTCAACACCTTGGGAGTTCATTAGCAAAGTCATCAGGTATGGTCGACGTCACGTTTTGTGACTGCCAAAATATTCTAGATTTTCCTAACAGTTCAGTTTCATTCTTTTTTAGAAATTCCTTAGGGAAGCAAGGCAATGAACGGATGGACAGGTAACATACTCAAAGTTTGTAAGTCCAGTAGCAACCATGTTTAATCATAGATGATTATGTGGTAATAGAGAAACATGTCATCTGAAGTAGCACAGTGTTCCAGATTTGCAGTATCCTTACTGGTATCCTGATGATACCAATTTTGGATACCAGATGATCAAACCTCAGTACCTCATTGGGATTCTCAAGAGGTTCTTGCGTGAACCATTTCCGCATGTTTAATCACGACAATTACAAAAGGGAAGAGGTTATTTCGCTGGCCTCACTGAGTGACGAAACGTAACAAAGCAACGGTTTTACTAACACTAACCCTTTTCCAAGTTACACCAACTCTAATCCTAACCTAACCCTACTCCAAGTTTGTTTCTAAACCAAATCTTGAAGAAAATTTTTTGACGAAATGTCATTTTGAGGTCAGCGAAATAACTTTTTCCTTACAAAAGTCAGTTAGCACTCACTGTAGTTCTAAATTTGTTTTTCATTGTTATAACCAAGCAATCACAGAAACTTTTTCGACAGCATCATGATGACCAGTAATTAAGTTCAGACTTCATGGGGTGTATTAAAAAAATTAAAAACAAAAAACTTCATACACTTTTTTTTTCGAGTAATACACCCTTCGACCAAAGTACAGCGACGTGCTGACATGCTTTTTTCCTATTCAGGATGCAGAGCAATGCAAGCTTACTCCTAAAGTTCTTTGATAACTTATTGAAACTGGACGGCTGTAATGGTGGACAAGCAAGTTCAATCATAACTCGCATACTGTGGCCTTCGGATTCAGTTTGCCAGTCAAACGCAGAAATTAAAGAGTTTGTGGCGCTTTGTTGTGAAGCCGTGAAATTGGCAGTTGATGGCGACAGTAAGGTAAGATGGAATGGAGGATTCCAGCAGGTATAGACGAAATTTTGATCTGGGCAAGAACAGCAAAATCCATCACAACAGCTAGAAAGAGCATGTTAAAATGAGTAAAATTGCAAAGTTTGGTTGCGAAATGTTGTAAAATGAGGAAAATATAGCCCTACGAAATTTGCAAATTTTGTATTAATTTGTATTACGCACGCGGGAAAATGCACCACTTTCGGCCCAAATGTGGTGCATTTTCCTGCGCGTAATACAAATTAATACAAAATTTGCAAATTTCCCAGGTCTATATTTTCCGCATTTTACAACATTTCGCGGCCAAACTTTGCAATTTTACTGATTTTAACTTGTTCTTTCTAGCTGTGGTGATGGATTTTGTTCTTCTTGCCTAGATCAAAATTTAGTCTATACCTGGAATTGCCTACTGTATTTCACCATCATTTAGATAGATAGATAAACTTTATTTAAACACGCTGACCCCGTCAACCGAAGCTGGTTTCCACGAGGGGCGTGCGAAAAGTATACAGAAAATAATAATTTTAAAACTATTTACAAAATTATATAAGATATATAGTATTATATGAACTAACAAACTAAGGTAGTAATCTATATACAGGTAATATTAACATCTATGTTAATTAGCTATCAATCAATGTGAGTAGCGATTTTCGAAAGGAAGAAAAGGATTTGCTCTCTCTTATTTCTTTAGGAATAGAATTCCAAAGGTGTGCTCTGTCATACACGGAACTTTTTTTCACATTATTAGTCTAAGGGTGGACCATTCTGTCTAAGGGTGAACCATATAGGTGGTTTCAGCAGATGGTGGTCAACCTGCAGTTATCAAAGACGATTATTAAGAAAACTTTAAATTTTTCATTTTCTAGTTGTCTATCTGTCACGTGTTACTTGACTGGTTGTCCATGGCAGTCACCTTAAAGAAACGTGATGACGTCAGCGGCCAGGCCTGCGAATCTCTTGCACAGCAGTTGTTTATGGAAATCTCCAAAACCGACTCCTATGACGCTACGAAGCTACTCCTCCAGGGCTGTCACTGTTCATGGCTAAAAATGAGAATACTGGAATTAATTTTGGAGAATTTTGATAAACGATTGATACCACAAGAATACAAGCAACTGCTTAGCAAGACTTTAAAGTTGAATAAAATTGTACGTAAATATAATTTATACTAGTTTTTTTCTCGTGTCACGTCCGCGTCGTAGATTTGGTGTATCTTAAGCTCCCTAATGAACGCAAGGTGTCCTAACTGTGTCCATTCTTTCTCAGGTTTTGTGCTATTTCTTTCTTCTCCCAAACATGAAAGGGATGGAGGAAATGAAAGGGATGGTGGAACAGAAGTCAACGGTCGCTAGAAGGACAAGGAAAAATGGAAAAGGTGGTGTACGATTAAATGTATTAATTTGTGAAAAAATTGACACAAATACAGTACCAAAGGGCAGAGCCCGCTAACCGCATCAGGACAGGAAAAAAGAAAAATAACAAGCTTTCATCGGTAATGATGCAACTACCTGAAAAATATAAGGAGAATTTCAAATTCTCCCTGAAAAATATAAGGAGAATTTCATATTCTCCCTGAAAAATATAAGGAGAATTTCAAATTCTCCCTGAAAAATATAAGGATTTCACATTCTCCCTGAAAAATATAAGGAGAATTTCAAATTCTCTCTGAAGAATATAAGGAGAATTTCATCCCTACCAAAGAAAGCTTGTTATTATTGGCACTATACCTATACTGGCACAGAGAGTTGAAGAAAAATAGCGACACAGATTGAAACGAAGATAGAATAACAGGAGTAACTTATCATTGTATGTTGTTTTAGGAGAGACTCCTCTACATTTAGCCTGTATCCGTAACGATGCTATGAAAGTTGACGAAATATTAAAACAAAAAGATTTGGATGTCAATATGACAGATCATGCTGGCTGGACGGCATTGCACGAGGCTTGTAACCGCGGCTATGTGCAATGTGTCAAGAAAATATTACAGTATCATGGTAGGTTTTGTGACATGTATATCTTTGTTATGGTACTTGTGTATTGGTGGGCTTAAGAAATACGAGATGTAGTTTAGTTTTGTTGCTCTCTGTGTGTCTCAACATTTCTGAAATTGACCACCATTTATTTATTTGACTTTGCCAACTAGGGCAGGGTCACCACAACACCATATGCCAATCCTAACCCACCCTGTCGGCTTCCCCTGTGGGAGGAACCTGGAGCACCCGGAGAAAACCCACGGCATTCGGCAGAGCGTTGACTTTTACTCTTTTCACACGAGGACTGGGTTCGGGTCGCATTGAGAAAGTTCTCGCTGGGATTTGAATATGCGACCTCTGAGGTGAAAGGCAAGTGCGCTAGCCACTTCGCCACCGAAGGCCCAATGCTTAAGATACATTTTCAATACGTTTTTACATATGGTGTTTTATCACATACTTGTACCTAAACCTTTATCAGGTAGGAAGCAGCGGGACATAAAAACGATATCGTCCCGGATATCGTTTTTTGTCCCGCTAAATTTCGGGTTATCGTTCCATGTTTCGCGCACCAATATAGGTTAGGGTTAGGGGTTAGGTTAGGGGTTAAGGTTAGGGTTAGGGTGTGTATATATATGTATATGGAGGTATCTAGGGAACTTTTCAGTACACTATAATATCCATTACATAACGTTTACTATATTGGTGCGCGAAAAATGGAACGATTACCAAATTTCATCCCTCGAGCGATAAAACTGATATCACCTCATCCCTTATATGATAACCTATATATATATATATCTACAGAGAAAACGAACAAAGTCAACTTACTGGCATGTCCTGACGATGGTGTGACAGTTCTTCACGATGCTGTGTTCAATAATCATCTAGCCGTGGTGAAGCTGCTTACTCAAGCTGGAGGTTAGTACAGTCTGGGTTTTCTTTACCTTGCCATTTGAATCGAATCTGAAATTTTTTATCAAAGATTATAAAGACGATGATATATATAGTGGCTGTTGTCCATAAAGGACAACTCCTTATCGATCCAGTGTAGCGGCAGGAAGAAACCTGAACTAAACTAACTTTATTTATTACCTCCGCCAGGAGGTTATGTAATCATCTGGGTTTGTATGTGTGTGTATGTGTCTGTGTGTGTATGTGTGTGTGTGTTTGTCTGTGAGCACGATAACTCAAGAAATACCAAACATATTCGTACGAAATTTTGTGAGTGCATTTCCCATCGGCTAAGGAAGAACTGATTAAAATTTGGTTGAATTTGGTTAAAAATTGAATGAGAAATAACAAAAGTTTGTCTTGCTTTTCCCGGTCA
>CACRXK020006417.1:0-13801 GCA_902702795.2 Paramuricea clavata | reverse complement strand
ACTTTTCTCAATCATAAAGCCTGTGTTAATTCTTATCGTTAAACTGTATTATTTTCATACGATGGATAATGGACGACAAGCTTTCTTCCGCAATCATTTGGTTCAACGAGTTTGTTTGCCATCGCGTTCCGTCCTACATGCTTAAGGTCGCTAATTGAGGGTCCTGAAGGGGTAAAATGGGAACTGGGATTGATCTATTTTTAGACTGGGAAAATGGGATTTGGGTTGCTGGGACTGGGATTTGGCCACTGGGAATGGGAAATGAAATCCTCAAAAATGGGAATGGGATTGAGGTAATGCGAGTCGATTCCCAATTTTTCTGTGTTTTGAGTATTTTAAAATACAATTTTGATCCGTTTTTGGTGTCTTTGGTCATGATTTTTGTTGTTACCTCCGCCAGGAGGTTATGTAATCATCTGGGTTTGTATGTGTGTGTGTGTGTGTGTGTGTGTATGTGTGTGTGTTTGTCTGTGAGCACGATAACTCAAGAAATACCAAACATATCCGTACGAAATTTTGTGAGTGCATTAATTCCCATCGGCTACGGAAGAACTGATTAAAATTTGGTTGAATTTGGTTAAAAATTGAATGAGAAATAACAAAAGTTTGTCTTGCTTTTCCCGGTCAATTAAATAAAACTTTATACTGAATGCGTAATTAGGACGTGCATAATATATGCACCAGCCACTCAAATTCTAATAACAATAGATTACTTCAATATTTTGCGCGTAGGCGGAGGTATGCAGTCTCTGAGTGCCCTCTAGTTAACTATATTATTCACAGCACTACCTGCGAACAGGCATACTCTGGCGCCCGGAATTCTGGGTTTTCTGATTATGCGCGTCTCAGAATGCTGCAAATGCCATTTCCGGGATTCAAATTTAAAAATTTTCCGTGCCTTCGGCACGAGCCCCTCCCTAATATTTCATAAAGTGTCCGCCACTTGCTTGAAAGGTCTTAAAACTGTTTATTCTACCGATAAATAAAGGGTTTTTTATTGACTGGGATTTCAATAACTGCGACTGGGATTTCTAATAAAAATCCAACTGGGACTGGGATTTTGCCAAAATTTCAGGTGGGAAATGGGATTGGGACCCCCCTTCAGGACCCTCCTAATTAGCTAATTAGAACGGCTAAATTAGCCGTTCTCACGGCCGATTTTCCCGCCATTTTGTGGGTACTGCCTCTCCCACGTTTGAGAGTCTCCGCACCACGAAATTTTTATTATTGTAGTTGTTTGTATAATGGTAAATTTACAGTTACAACTTTTAAAAGTTGTTTTTCACGTTGTTTAAATTGTCTAGAATCTTTCACGAGGGCAGACAGTACCCCCAAAAATGCGGATTTTGGCCTTCGGACTCGTGAGAAAGGCAATCCATTGAACTATAAGTAAACTATAAGTTATAGTTCAATGAGGCAATCTCGTACCCAGAGCAATGCCTGTGTGCGGGCTAGGATGGCATTGGGAAATTGATGAATAAACTATGGGATAAACCAATCTCGTTCCCCGAGCATGCCCGTTCGCAGGTTAAGGCTATGCCCATCAATGATGCCCATAGCTATGCGCCACCCTTAACCTGCGAACGGGCATGCTCGGGGAACGAGATTGTGGATAAACATGAAGTAATGGCAAGCAAACAAAAAAAATCGCGGTCTCAGTAATCGAAATTTTCAAGATGGCGCTGGAAGTTGAGAGCGCGGAGTAAGTTTTTGAAGATTATAAAGTTGTTTTTTTCCTTTCTGTGTAGGTTATTTTACAAAACGTACTCGATTGTCTTGCTGTATCTTTCTAGTGTCGTAAGATTAATTGAACAATATTTGAAAGAGAATAATCTGCCAAGAACCTTGGCTGTTTTGCAGGTAAGGTGATTGGACATTTGAAATAATTGCATTACTATATTATTAACCATGCGGGGAAATTTTACATTTTGCCGTACTTGAGTAATCATTGAATACACGCCAGTACTTTTACTAGTAAAATATTACAAGTAATGCTATCAAACACATCGACACATCATGTTCACGTTTTGTAGGCAGGCCGCAGGCAAATATTTTTCATTTTTGCCTGGCTACAGATTTGTTGTGCTTAAATTTTAAAGTTGATTCTTTCGTGCTGGTTCGCATATAAACAGCCCCCAGGGTTCGTAGTGGTCTTTGAAATCCTTGAAAGTCTTTAAATTTGAATGCAGGTCTTTGAAAAATCTTTGAATTGTGTGAAAAAGCGAAGAAAGTCTTTAAAAGTCTTTTAAATTCTTTAGTGAGTATTTGATTTTACGATTTCCTAGCTAATAAAATAGATTGATTGAAGTAAGATTTTTGCAAATATCGACGAAAAGGCGCATTTTACGATGTGATTTGACAGGACTAATTATTGGGTAAAAATCTTGCTTACACTTGCAATTTTTCGACAGCTGATTGCTCTCAAAGGTCTTTGAAAATAGGCAAATAGGTCTTGGAGACTACGAACCCTGTAAACAGCCCCCTACTTAGGGGGAGCATCCATACTCAACTTGCCACGAGAAACGTCAATTTGACGTTTCTTTTTATACCCACCCACCCACTCTAGAAACGTCAAACCGTGGCAAGAAAAAAACAAGTGTAAATACTCAAAAATACTTGCATTAACAAACATAACAAAATAAATCTAAAGCCTTGATTTACCGTCTGGTGAAGTAAGAAAGCTTGTTTTTGTTAGTTGTATATTTTCATTGACTTTGTGTTTTTAAAGTATGTTATTACAAATAGAATTTTATATTATACAAAAGAATTTTATATATTTATACTGTCTTTTATAATATTTAAAAGTGTCAAACTGCCACAGGCAAAACGTCAAAGAAAATAACCCACACACCCACAAACGTCAAATTGACGTTTCTCGTGGCAAGTTGAGTATGGATGCTCCCCCTTACATAGTCATTTGGTGTGACACTTTGTCCGGCATCATGTCAGTTTCCTGACTTGAAAGTTTGGAAATTGTGCGGCCAAGATTTTTCGAAAAAACTATGAGTAAATATATAGAAAGCTTCAAAATATCTTGCCCAATATCTCGGTTACAAGTGTCCTATACAAACTTCCCACACTGGATCAGTTTGGTGGTTGGAAATGAGTACTGACCTCTTGCATCCCAACGGAGAACACATTCTTTTGTATAATCGGAACTTGCCTGCCAGCAAAATGTAAACAGGACATGGGGTCCAGACTGTCCAGTTTTCTAATCATTGCAAACTAATCTTGTGCAGGAAGAATCTGGTATAACTCTGAATACAGTCGACAGTGTTGAGGGATTTGTGACGGAAATCAACAACGGCCATTGGGATACAGTGCTTCAAGCTGTACAACCTCTGAAATTACCTGACAAAACTCTTATTGAGCTTTATGAACAGGTAGGAAAAACTCAACATCGGTTTAAAAATAGGTTTTCAAAAAACAATTCAACCAATGTTGGTCTGGGAACAAACCCGAAAATAATGAAAAGCAGGGGGAAAATCGGAAAAAAACCAGTTTGAAACTCGGTAATATTGAAAAAAAATGTTAATAATTCCACATACCGTAAACCTCCGACTATAAGCCCCCCAAATATAAGCCCCCCTGAATATAAGCCCACCACATATACTAACGCTCACCTCATTCCAAATATAAGCCCCCCTCCCGAATATAAGTCCCCCGAATATAAGCCCAGTAGCCCACTACGTTATTCAACATTGACAGTGTCTTTTAATATAGCAGAGAACAATATTTAAAAACATTGTCATTGTCTTTATAGCTTACTATGTTAATCAATGCGTGTTATTAATACATGTTTATTTTCCTGTTTATGACCGACTTGTTTATTACTAACACAAAAGATCGTCCATGTATTAGCCCCCCCATATATAAGCCCCCCCCCCTTGCATAAGGCCATCAAAAATCGCCCAGGGCTCATAGTCGGAGATTTACAGTATTTGTGCACATGCTTGATTAGTTGAACAGAAGGCAGATGTCTGTGAAGACATGTAGATACAAAAATATTTTTTCTGTTTTTTTTTCCCTGAACCAAATGAAAGTATTTAATACCTGAACTTATTTAACTGAATGGAAATTAATTTCTCTCCCAAATAAGAGGGCAGAAGGAAATTAGATAATATTTCATCTATTATTGAGTACATTTTGTTTTTCCAACCATGAAAGAACGACACTTGACAGCCTAATGGCTAATGTTGCATGCTTCATTCAGATTGTGCTTGAATTAATTGAGCTTCGTGAACTTGGTGCTGCCAGATCATTACTTCGTCAGACAGATCCAATGATTATGTTAAAGTCGCAACAACCTGATAGATACCTACATTTGGAAAACTTACTGGCAAGATCTTATTTTGATCCAAGGGAGGTGAGTGGCCATGAATGTTATTGTGGAATTTATAGCTACGGATAGGTGAATGTGACTACCACAGTTCGCTGCAAGGCCATTGTCAAGGAACTGGAAATGTAAAGATTTAGTTCATTTAAGTTGTGCTGTTTTTCTCGCAGGCATACCCTGAGGGAAGTAGTAAAGAACGAAGAAGAGCCGCAATTGCCCAAGGTATTGCCTTAGAAAGTTACTAGGAAATTAATCCGTAGAAACCGATAATCTGCAACTTTCAGGCAGATCGGTTATCGGCTAATCACATTGACATATATTACCATGTACCGGCCGTCCAATAAATATAATTCTGGCTTTTACTTGTGATATTTACTCTTCTTTGTCAAGAAAAACTATGTGGGTTTGTCAAACAGATTCTCTTTCATAAAGGAACTGTCAGATCTACTTACGCTGTTAGTCATTTACCAGGATACTTTTCCGAAATAAATTGATTACCACTGTAAATTGAGTCAATCTCTTCCTCGACTATCGTAACGACATTTCTGTTACTGGCCTGTTAACTTTTGTAATATTTTGCTAGCATTTTGCCCCAATTTTGAGTGTTGAAAATTCCTGTTAACAAATATCGGTAACCACAGATAAATCGGTTTCCTTTACTTCCCAGCTTTATCCGGTGAGGTGTCGGTGGTTCCACCATCTCGCTTGCTAGCTCTGCTTGGTCAGGCATTGAAATGACAGCAGTATCAAGGACTACTACCTCCTGGTACTTCCATTGATGTGTTCCGAGGCAAGGCAGCTGTACGCGACGAGGAAGAGGAAAAATATCCAACACATCGATCAATAAAACTGTCAAGGTAATTATGGATTTGACAAATTTAAAATTGATTATGCATATGACCAATTTTAAATTGGTTACAGATATGACCGATTTTTATTGGTTATTTTGGGTCATTCAACATTGAGTGACCAAAAGAAATTAAATTTACCATTTGAAATTGGTTAAAAATGCAACCAATTATGTATTGGTCGTGTCGGAGACTGTCTATTATTATTATTATAGCACGTTATTAATTTTAGTTAGTTATATATAACGATTCCAATTTTAGGTTGATCAAACTTTTATATTGAACATTACTTCACATAAATTTTATATTAGTTAAATTTAGAATATTATACTAGGTCGGTCAAGGTGGCAAGTTGTACCAAGGGGTACCAGCACTTTGAGAACTTGTACCAAGGAGTAGCAGCACATTGGCAACTTGTACCAAGTTGTACCAACTTGTATAAAGTTCGGGTCATTGCGTGCCTGTTACGAAAGACAATACAAAAAATCTGCATGCACATGAAACATTATGTGTTGAGAAAAACTTCCTCGAGAGCGTGACTTGTGATATTGCGAGAGAAGAGAATCTAAGTGAACCTTTAATTTGTTAAATTTGTTTTGTTTGTTCTAATATATATATATCCAAACTGTATATCGTCATTGTGAATTTATTTGTGGTTTTAATTTGTACGTGAATTGTTGGGCGAAACAAGGGAGGCAATCCCCAACATAGTGGCACCTCCAAGACGGGATTAAATCAAAATGGAAACAAAAATGGAAGAATTAACTGGGAAATTGAAAGCGCTAGACTTGGTGCTTGCCAAATCGAAAGATACTGTGACCGCGCGTAATAAAGACGCACTTAAACGAAGTGAACAGTCCATTGCGAGAAAAATCAGCGCACTTTACGTGTTGAAAGAGGAAATTGAGGAGTTAAAATTTATTAATAAGGACTCAGAGGAAAACGTACGTACTTGGGCTGACGAAGTTGAGTTAAAATTGACCGCCGCTGAATCTGAACTAAACGCAATTCGAGCCGTGTTGAGTGAAATAGAACAGGAGGAAATCAGTGTGCAACGTGAGAGGACGAGGAAATACAACGTATCGCTGTCGACGCGGAGACCAAGAAACAGCTGTCAATTGAACATGCGAAGTTAGAGCTGGAACGAGCTCATAAAGAAGCAGAACGGAAGAGAGATTTGGAACACGGGGAGCTGCTACGGAAGCAAACAATGGAGTACCAAAAGACTGTGCAAGCGTCGATGGACACGAAATCCAAACAGGTACAAAATATAAAATTACCTAAATTAAAAATTACGAAATTTAGTGGTAAATATTCTGACTGGTTGCCGTTTTGGAATACATTTGAAGCAGAGATAGATTCCACTGATTTACCAGCCGTTTCAAAGTTTGGTTTCCTTAAAGAACTTCTAGAACCTAAAATTCGCGAAGATATAGACGGGTTACCTTTCAGTACTGAAGGTTACCAACGAGCCAAAAATATATTAAAAGACGAGTATGGTAAAACAAGTGAAATTATCAACGCTCATATTCAAAATATAATGGGATTACCCATTATAACGGGATCGAATTCAGCAAAAGTGCATGAATTTTATAAGACACTTTCCTACAATGTCCAATCGTTAGAGACTCTGGGTAATATAGAAAGAGTCAATGGTACCACCAGAAACGTCCTAGAAAAACTAAAGGGAATTAAAGCCGATTTAGTGCGTGGGGAAGAGGGATGGCAGGATTGGGACCTCCCGCGGTTGGTAATTGCTCTAAAGAAATGGAAGGATATTCATTCAGTAGACAGTATGAATCAGGATCATTTCAATTCAAAATCACCGCCAAAACGTAACGGCACAAAATCAGATTTTTACCATGCCAAGGACGGTGAACGAAAAAAGCGCGTGTGTGTTTATTGTGAAGATTCCAATCATTCTTCAAAAGATTGTAGTAAAGTTTCAACTGTTTCGGCCCGAAAGAAATTACTCGCGGAAAGAAAACTATGTTTCAACTGCACAGGCATAAAACATCGTGCATCTGACTGCAAAAGTAACATAAATTGCCAGAATTGTAATCAAAAACATCATACTTCCATTTGTACAAGAGATCAGCCATTACTTACCGCAACCGGAACTAGTTACGAACCGTTGGTTTATCCAGTAGTCATAGTTAATGTTGAAGGGGTGAAATGCCGCGCGCTTCTAGATACAGGTGCAGGAAGTTCATACGCTTCTGCTGCGTTATTGAAGCGCAGGTCAAACCGTGACTACCGTAAAGAATTACGACGCGTAGAAATGATGCTCGGAGCGGTGACACGAGAAATGGAGTTATCTACAATTAACATTGAAGCTTTGGACAGAAAATTCAAAATGAACGTAAACGTGACGAAAGTTGACAAGCACGAACTCTTGAGTGTCGACAATCCAAACTATCAGAAACTGATCGCCAGCTACCCACATCTACAAGGCGTTCGCATAGAAGACAACGACCAAAAGTCAAAACTACCCATACATCTAATCCTTGGCGCAAGTGACTATCTATGCATCAAGACAGACGAACCACCTCGTGTTGGAAAGACCGGAGATCCAGTGGCTGAGAAAACGAAGTTCGGATGGACTATCATCGCCAAAGGGAAAGAGATCGACTACACCGCCATGCTTCTAACCCAAACCAACCAAACTGACTACGAACAGCTTTGTCGGTTAGACGTTCTTGGAATCGCGGATCGACCAGAGCATGACCAAACAGACGTCTACACAGAATTCCGTGAACAACTCGTGAGAAGTGATCAGGGTTGGTACGAGACGGGGTTGCCATGGAAAAGTAACCATCCATTCCTTCCATCCAATGAAAAGGGGAGTTTGAGACGACTCAACAACCTAACTCGTAAGTTGAAACAAACTGAACTGACTGAACCATACGCAGATATTTACCGAGTTCTACATACCACACAAACCAGTTGTTAGAGAAGCTGCAGAATCAGCAAAACTGCGAATCGTGTACGACGCGTCTGCTCGAGCACACTCCGAAGCACCCAGTTTAAACGATTGCCTGAATGCTGGACCACCGCTACAAAACCGCTTGTGGGACGTCCTGGTTCGTATGAGATTCCACCCCGTTGCATTGACTGGTGACTTGAAGCAAGCGTTTCTCCAAGTACGGATTAAACAAGCAGAAAGGGATGCACTCCGCTTTCATTGGAAACCGAACGATCAAGCAGCAGTCGAGACGTTAAGATTCACTCGGGCACTGCTTGGTCTGACATGTTCGCCCTTTCTACTCGGAGGAGTCATCGAACACCATTTGGAGTCGTGGGAAACTCGAATGCCAGAAGACGTGAAAAAGCTTCGCAAGAGCATGTACGTGGACGACCTTATCGGCGGAAAGACGACCGTAGCGAAATTACAAACCTTCAAGGACAGAGCAACCGAAATATTTCGTGACGCAACCTTCACCCTACACAAGTGGCATTCAAATGCACCAGAATTGGAAGAACCAGCCATAGATTCCACAAGTGAAGAAATGTTCGCCAAACAGCAACTGGCTACCGCACACCGGGGGGAGTCAAGCATTCTCGGTCTTCGTTGGGAAAAGAGGTCCGACCAAATCAGCATCACCGTACCATTAGAAGCAGCAAGAACTGCCAAACGAGGAATCTTAAGGAAACTAGCTAAGATCTACGATCCTTTGGGGTTAGTCTCGCCTCAAGTCCTGCTGGGAAAGTTTATCTACCGTGAAACGTGTAACAGGAAAATCGGATGGGATGCACCGATAGAGGAAGACCTTAAAAAGAAGTGGTTACTATGGGAACAGAGCCTTCCAAAACAAGTTAGCGCACCACGTTCTCTAGTGCGATTTCGCGAAGATATCGAGTCCATAGAGCTCCACGCATTTGGCGATGCAAGTGGCGAAGGTGTTTCAAGTGCCGTCTACGCGATTGTCCATCAACCATCGGGAGTGAGTCAAGGTCTTGTGGCCGCGAAGTCGAGATTAGCAAAGCGGGGTTTGACAATTCCGCGGCTCGAACTGGTTTCTGCTCACATGGCTGCAAATCTAGTTGGAAATGTCCAAAGAGCTCTCGAAGGGTTTCCTGTGACCGCGATGCAAGGATGGCTTGATAGCACCGTTGCACTTCACTGGATAAATGGCGGGGGAGAATTCAAGCAATTCGTCGCAAATCGAGTGGGAAAGATCAAGTCCAACACTCAGCTTGAATGGCATCACGTGCCCACCAAAGAAAACCCAGCCGATTTAGGGAGTAGAGGTGGACCTGTACAAGAAAATCAACTCTGGTGGAATGGTCCTGAATGGCTAGCTGACCGACAGAACTGGCCCCGTGACATCATAACCTCAGCAACGAAAGAAAGCGATGCTGAAGCCAAAGTAATTCGCCAAATCTTCGCAGCAACAGTTGAAGAAATCAGCAAAATTGAAGAATTACTCTCCAAGTTTGACCTGTGGAAAACCCTGAAAATCTGTTCCTGGATGGCAAGATTCACGTTGAACTGCCGTAATCCTAACCAAAGAATCAGAGGACCATTGACAACGGCTGAGATAAAGAGTCAACGTCTCCTTTGGGTAAAGCGTGCCCAGTCGAACTGTGATTTAGAAGAAGACCGGTTACGACTAAATTTACAACCAAACACGCACGGTATTCTAGAATGTCGGGGTCGAATTCAAGGACACTATCCTGTTTATATACCTGACATAAACCTGTTGGCGACAAAGTTAGTGGAAGATTCTCATTCATGCACTCTTCACGGGGGAGTCGGCATGACTATGGCACATATACGAAGTAAATACTGGATTCCGAGATTGAGACAGTTAGTTCGTAAAATAATAAAGAGTTGCTATGGGTGCCGTCGATTTCAAGCAAAAGCCTTAGAACAACCACCACCAGGAATGCTTCCACTCGAGAGAACCGAAGGGAATCGCCCCTTTCAAGCAGTTGGAGTAGACTTCGCTGGACCTCTGAAGTATCAGAAAAGCACGAAAACGGAAGGGAAAGCCTACATCGTGTTGTACGCTTGCAGCTTAACCAGAGCTATTTATATCGAGCTGTTATCTTCACTACACACCCAAGAATTCCTTCAGAGTCTTAAACGATTCATTGCGAGACGAGGTCGACCTGAAAGGATCTACTCAGATAACGGTAAAACGTTTTTAGCTGCCGCTAAGTGGCTGAGAACTGTTCAACGGGACGAGAAACTTCAGGACTTTCTCGAGAGATCTGAAATTCATTTGCAATTTAACCTTAGCCGTGCTCCGTGGTGGGGAGGACAGTTTGAGCGACTAATCGGGTTGGTGAAACGTTCATTGCACAAAACTATTATTGGTGGTGGATGTCTGAAGTGGAAGGAGCTAGAGGAAGTACTTTTAGATGTGGAAGTGGCATTAAACAACAGGCCACTCCAATATGTAGAGGACGATGTTCAGAGACCGATTTTAACACCTAACTCGTTACTGTTTGTTGGGTCTAACGCCATACCAGAACTGCAAGCCCATTACCTAGAAGATTTAAGTCTACGTAAACGTGCACGATTTCTTTCTCGTTGCAAAGACGCGGTATGGCGCAGATGGTCGACAGAATACATCCGAGGACTGCGTGAGCGACATAACCAAAAGAATGGTACAAAGAAATTAAAGCTAAGTAAGGGAGACGTAGTCATCATCAAATCGGACGAGCGGAACAGAGCGAACTGGTCACTCGGTATCGTGGACGAGCTATATGCGGGGCGTGATGGAGTTGTGAGAGCCGTGAGACTTCGAGCTGGAAAGAAATTCTTAGACAGATCCCCCAACCACCTTTACCCTCTAGAATTATCCTGTGACTGGAAAGTCAAAAAAGACATAATCCAGTTAAACCCAGATGTTCCACCATTTCGACCTGCAGCAGCCGCAGCACGTCAGAGAATACAAGACATTGTAGAACTCAATTGAGAGGTGAACTTACTAACTTGCAAGAGAACTATTATTTTGTTAAAGTTACTATTACTGATTCCAGTCTCCTGTATGGGGGGAGAGTGTTGGAGACTGTCCATTACTATTATTATAGCACGTTATTAATTTTAGTTAGTTATATATAACGATTCCAATTTTAGGTTGATCAAACTTTGTACCAAGGGGTAGCAGCACATTGGCAACTTGTACCAAGTTGTACCAACTTGTATAAAGTGCGGGTCAATGCGTGCCTGTTACGAAAGACAATACAAAATATCTGCATGCGCATGAAACATTTAGTGTTGAGACGAACTTCCTCGAGAGCGTGACTTTGTGATATTGCGAGCGAAGAGAATCTAAGTGAACCTTTAATTTGTTGAATTTTTGTTTATTTTTGTTCTAATATATATATATATATATATATATATATATATATATATATATATATATATATATATATATGTACGAAACCAACAACACCTACGATATTTACACATTTGCAAAGAACAAAATCATCTACCACCGTTTCTTTTGGCTAAACCACCGATAAACCATCCAAAAGCGTGGGCAATCGCAAGAAAGACCGGGTGGTCTTACCTTCGTGTTTTGATAAGCAATTGTCATCATAAACTTATTAGTCTAAGGAACGAATCTACAGAATTGACCAAGACCTTGTCAACAATGGTCGATCAAGACAGCTTATCGAAGTTGGACCAAGCAATCTCTAGTCGGTGTGGTCACTTGAGAAGCACTATTATAGAAAGACACGAGAAAAAGTCACGCTGGCGTTCAACATCAGACAGTGAACATAGCATCATGAACAAATGGGTCGTTAATGTCTCACAGCGAAATTTGTCCAACAACGAAATAGATTTGTTAAGAAAGGGTCTAAATTTTGTCGGAACTCCGAGACGTGTACCAAAGAAAGAAATACTAGCGTCGGTTGAACAAGGTATCAAGGATCTTACAGAAGAAGCAAAAAACGACATACGAGCTGGCGTCTTCTCAATTTTGAAACATGCTAAACCCCTCTCAACACAGAATTTAACTCGGGGCGAAAGGAAAGCAGTTAAAGACTTGAAGTCAGAGGACACGATTATCATAACAAAAGCTGACAAAGGAAATGCTGTGGTTATAATGGATAAGGCAAAATATACTGAACAAGTAAACGAGATGCTTGGAGATCAAACAGTTTATACACGCATCACCGATAAGAGAAGAAATCCCACCAAACGGACGGAAACTGACTTAGAGAATATACTGAAAGAGCTTCGACGCTCGAAAAACATAACTGATAGAGAATATTGGCAGCTACGAGCTTTTGATTCTTCCCCTGCTACATTTTATGGTTTGCCAAAAGTCCATAAAGTGTCTCTCATCTGCAACCAAGACCACTATACCCTGAGCGAAAGTTCTGTGGACGTCATTCCTTTACGTCCAATTAACAGCAACATTGGTTCACCTACATATTCCCTATCAAAATACCTTGCAAAATTGTTAAAGACCTTTTGCGCAAAAAACGAGTTTTCTATAAGTAATGGGAAAGAATTCGCTGATTTTGCCAAAAGTCAAACGTTAGGGACGGATGAAACTATCGTCTCTTTTGATGTTGTGTCCTTATTCACATCCATACCTGTTCCGTTTGCCTTGCATATTGTACAAAAGAAACTTAAAGAAACTGATTCATGGAAGTCACATACAGCACTGAAAGAAGAACAAGTTGTGAAACTATTAAAATTCCTACTTAACAATTGTTACTTTAAATTCAATGAGACACACTATCATCAGAAGTCAGGATGCGCCATGGGATCACCTGTTAGTGCAGTCATAGCTGAGATAGTAATGCAAGAGATAGAGTCAATTGCCATCAACACGTCACCTGTCCCAGTACGCTGGTGGCGAAGGTATGTTGACGACTCCAATTCATGTCTACGCAAAAGTGACATTGAACAATTCCACACCCACCTGAACACTATCAACAAAAACATTCAGTTTACAATTGAATTGCCATCAGAATCAAACCACGGTGAAGCAATTTCTTTCCTTGATACCCACATTACAATTCTTAAAAACCGTACCATTGAAGTAAGTGTATACCGTAAGGATACACATACCAATAAATATCTATCCTTTCACTCTCATAATCCCACCCAAAGTAAGCGAGCCGTAGTTAAGACCTTACTTGATCGAGCAGACAGCATTCCTTCTACTGACAATAAAAAACAGCAAGAAAAGGAGTGTGTTGTCCAAGAATTAAAGCTCAACGGATATCCAGAGAAATTCATCTTCCAGACAAGTTCCAGCAGGTCGTTTTCCAACACTAATGACGAACCGGAAATTAAAAGGGTTATCTTGTATTCCATACATGAAAGGCATATCAGAACAGATAAAACAGCTGCTTAAAAGTGCTGGTATTAAGACAATATATAAACCCATGCCAAGCTTAGGGGACATTTTTGGTAAACCAAAAGACAAGCAGAAGATCACGGAGATTAAAGGCATTGTTTATAAATTTGAATGTCCAGATTGTTCATTTAAGTATGTTGGAGAAAGTAAGAGGTCGTGGAAATCACGTTGGGCAGAACACAAACCAGGCGTAAGACGGGAGATTAAGTCAGCAATCAAAGACCACGCAGAAAGCACAGGACACAATGCCTCTATTAACAATGCTACAATCTTAGAGAAAAGAG
>CACRXK020006416.1:0-25288 GCA_902702795.2 Paramuricea clavata | reverse complement strand
CGATAGTAATAAACTAATTGTGTTCTTTGCCACAGGAACCAATTTTTGATAACTAAGTTATATTTTGATATTCACTGTCAGTTGTATTTTCTATGTAGATGCATAATTTGTGAATTATAATATTTGACGTTATCTGGATATTACTCTTCAGTTTTGTCCAATGTCGCCTAATGTCGCCCAATGTCGCTCAATGTCGCCCAGTTTCGCCCAGCGACGCACACTACTTTTCTTTGAAAATTGCCAATGTCGCCTAATGTCGCACAATGTTGCACATAATAACGGCGACCTTGGCCCCCAAAGTAGGCCTTTTATTATACGTCAATGACCTGCCAAACTGCTTGGATAAATCCTGTCCGGCAATGTATGCAGATGATACAAATCTTACAGTATGTTCAGATAGCATTAATAATTTGGAGGAAGCACTAAATTCTGAAATGAAAAATATTCACCAGTGGCTTCTTTCAAACAAGCTAACTTTAAACATTGAAAAAACAGAATACATGATCATTGGAACCCGTCAAAGACTAGCTAAAATTCAAAAAAATACCAGCGTATCATGCGGGGGGAAACTATTGAAACAGGTTTATTCCAAAAAGACTTTAGGTGTACTGATTGGTGACAATCTATGTTGGAATGAGCAAATCGACAACATCAGTAAAAAGGTATCGAAGGGCATTGGTATGCTGCGCCGTGCAAAGCCATTTGTCTCTCTTGAAACTCTTAAATATATTTATCAGGCTTTAGTGCAACCGAGTGAGTAATCACAGGTGATACCTATGAAATTCGCTCCACGGATATTTTAAAGAAATTAAATTGGAGAACACTCGAAGAGAGAAGAAAGGAGCAAAAATTAGCATATGTGGCCAAAGCCCTTTCAAACCAATGTCCTGAAAACGTTGCAACTATGTTTAAAATCTCAAATTCTGATCAATATAATTTAAGAAGTAATAACAAGATGCTGATGTTGTTGAAGCCTAAAACAAATTCAATGAAAAGGACATTTGGATATGCTGCTGCTAAAGACTGGAACTATAATAGTAAAAAATTTAAATCTACTTAATTCATTTGTAATATATATATTTAACGTATCGCATCGACCCAAACATTTCTTAGTATCTTTTAACATTTTTATATTAGTTTATATAATAGTATTTCGAGTTTTAATTTGTATTTAGTAACACGGCCTAATGAAAAACAACCTTTATCACATTTCGCCGCCGCCCCGCGCTCGATGACATTAAAAACAACATTTCCGGTTCATTTTTATTCAATACTCTGGTTCTCCATTAGAACCTACGAGCCTCTAGTCCTGGACTAGGGTACATGTTGATTTACGTACGTGGAGCATATGACGTGGAGACACGCACAAAGCTACAGTTCGGTCGGACACCAATACATTCGGGTCGGACAAAGAATAAACCTCAGTTTCATTTAGGTCGGACAGAATGTCCGGCGGTTTCCTTTCTACGTCGGACAATTTGACGAATGCGTCGGACAATGTCAGTGACCGACCGATGTTTTAAGGCCTGAATGGAATGACGCATCTTGCAGGGGGAATAGACCGTTGTTTTGCCTAATAGATCTGTAAGGAAAACACTATTTAATTAATTAATTAATTGATTAATTAAGTCAGTTCAAGGTTATTTGAATCACAAGCCATATTGATTGAGCAGTAATTTAAACAATTTAACAGCCGTCAAGCAATTTTTCAGCTTGCCTAAGAAAGGTTATCTAAAATTTAGCTCAGTTTAAAGACCGCAAATCATTAGATTAAAGACTGCGTGAAAATATTTATAAAGTTTAATCTTCGCATACACACACTGTCGCCACTTGTCAACTAACCTTTCTATACATAGTCACAAATTACCAGTACGTTTATGAACATTCAGCTTGCCATCCAGTTTGACTCCAAGAGTCTTATAAAGTCCTTTGTTGTCTTGTTGAAGCAATTACATTTGCTCTGCAGTGATCTGCATGACTCGGAAGTTAGTAGTATACAATGCAGATATACCGAAGCTATGAAAGTTGTTGGGTGCAGTGTTGTGGGTGAATTTATCCCGAAATAAAATTTAAACATTGGTCATGCATTCGTATCAAAAACTGTCAAAGAAATGGCAATGTTAAACTGATGCATGAACGGCTTTCAAGTAATCCCGCAAGACTTTAACACAACAGCAAGAGGAGGACAAGTAATGAGATTCTAAATTCTAATGAGATTCTTTTTTGTAAATGCCCTCCATGTGCATTGAGTGTAGCATGATGAAGCCATCTACTCCGTCATGTTATTGCCTATTGGTCCACAGCCCGCATTGCTAATTGGGCAACAAAACAAATTCCCAGGAGACACAATCTTAGACATAAGCGTATATACAGGGTGTCCCGAAAAAACCAAAACTATTGAAATAACGTATTGTTAGAATTTGAATACTTGAACCCACAAGTGCATAAAAGCTTGACATACTATAAGTAAATTTTATGCATAAAGAAACTGTTTAAGAAGTAATATTTCAAATCCGAGTTAGTGTTTTAGACGTGGTTTCTAAATACGAGGCGCAGCCGAGCCATTGTTCATGGCACTGGGGATTTGGAAGCCAAGTTTAAAACACTAACGAGGATTTGAAATTGCTTCTCACATCATTAGACTTTCATAGCAATGAGGCATGAAATTATTAGATATTCAAAAAAGTGAGCGTAGGCATTAACGATTACATTCGCTTGAAAGTTTGTATGAAGTGCAACGAGGCATTCAGTTCGCTTTCATCGTGAATAGATGAATTTTGTTGGCAAAAGAGCATGGTATCTTCTTATAATATAAGAAAAAGCGGTTTAGAGCCAGAAAGTGTTGAGCACAGTATTGTGCACAGTATTGTAGCTCGGCTGACAAGGTTGAGGATCCGAAAAACGATATATCAGATTGTGTGTGCGATAAGGCGCTATCTGGTGGAAAATGAAAGAGACGAAGTGAATATATATTTTATAGACGGTAAACATTACTGGCAAGTTGCTGTATTATAGTGTTTAAAGCGCTGTTTATTATGATAGTTGGTAAAAAAGTTGGTTTTCCTATATTTATGTAGTTTTCAAACGTTCAGGAAAAGTGTTAGCTATAAAGTGTAGTTAGAATAAATTTCTAAATACAACTTACTGTATTTAGAAATAATTTTAAACATAGCAATTAAATATATTTGCATAATCTACCCCTCAATTTCCCTATTGTTCAAAGCCCTTCCCACTTGAAGTAATTAAAGTCCTGGTCTAGACGGGGTATCCAGATAGATACACGTGATGTAAATTAAACCATGTCATTGGCCGAAATGCTATGAATATCTAATGATGTATGAGAAGGGCATAATACAAAACATGGACTGGACAGTTGGACAGGACTGGATTGGACAGTTGGACTGGACTGGACAGTTGGACTGGACTGGACAGTTGGACTGGACTGATTTTTCCATTTTCTCTATTCTTGACTTGCACGCAGGGGCGCCGGAAGCAATGTGAAGCGGCGGGGGCAGCCAATTCAAAGGTAGCCTGCATGGCAGGCGGTTCCTAAAATTGGGCAAGCCTGGGAAATACCGCCTGCTGGGTTTGGTAGTGTAATCGAATTCCCCGTCCACCAGTGGACGGGAATTGATGATTGGCTGCGAGTCTGAGCCGCTGTCACTCAAAAGTGAATACACTTTAATATGTAAACATCCGTTTGACACTTTAATGTGCATGCGTTCGCTTTAATTAATAGGTGTTGTAAAACTGAACGCTTCTCAAAAGTCGAAACGAGAAATGATTGTCAAACGCGAGCAAGAGATAGCAGTTAAAGATTTACTCCTTGGAAAGAATGTTTTGGCCATTCTATGGGAAAAGCCTGATTTTTACATTGTTCTTGTTGGCGCGAGAAAATATAACGAGAATAGATACCTGTCTATTTGTTCGAACGTACACAGGCAACGCGTTTATGTCTCGTTTGATTATAAATGGCAATCAGTTCGCCTGCATTTCGGATATTTCGCTTACACGGTTTACAAACTTGGTCGGATAGTTCCGAGGTAGAATTAACTTCGATTCCTAAATGAACTGAACCGGCAATTCGGCTTATTTCGGCCAAGGTTTTACCACTGTCGTAACGTTTCTTTTGCTTGCCTTAAATAAATAATTTCTCCGACGATATATAAGAATATAAGATATTTTCTCTATTGGCGTATTGCCCTGTATTTTAGTTTCAAAGCACACTTAAACTAACGACAAGTCATTTACATTTTCCGCGCTTGCTTTTCTACCTGAAACTTTCAATGGCGTTTCTCTCGACATATTTTTATACATTTGCAATTTTGCGACCAAACAATAACATAGTTTGACAGTTTGATTATTAATATATTCAGTGTTTGCTGATTGGCTAATTGGACCCGGACAAAAAAGTGGGCGGTTATCAAATTACACTGCCAAACCCAGCAGGCGGTATTTTAGACCGCCTGCCATGCAGGCTAATTCAAAGGTCACTTGCTTCACAATCATCATTTTTCTGTGCGGCAATATTTGTTAAAAAATATTTTATTCGTTGCACCATGCTAAGGGCGCAAAATAAAATCAGTAAACGGATGTATATTGCCTGATTTAAGCCTGGTTCACACTGGTCGTAATTCATAGACACACACACACCGCCATGTCAGGTGGCATGGAACAAAATAATATTTTATCACAGACTAGATATACCATGTCATGTCCATTTTGTGATTTTATCAATGAACATTGGTGTCTGGTGTGTACCAGGAGGAGATTGGTTGCAAGCTAAGAATATAACGTTCTGCAACCCTTTGATTTTCGGAAATTGAAATACTTTACCTTCGCCGATGACCTCATTTTATAACAGGAGTGGAATCTCTCAAAGCTAAAGAGACCTCAGTAAGTAGAATAGAACACAATACCAAACATAAACTACTTATCTGTCAGTTCTGTCTTTGCTATGGGTAGCCTGCTTGCACACGTATGAAATTTCGATATTTCAGTCTGCATGGCCATGGGCGTAGAAAGATCGATAATTGGGGGAGGGGAGAGGGGCGGAGCTCATATTTATATATTCATGTTCTGCGTCATTCACTTCTTTTGAAATTAATTGTTTAGTTACAGTTTGCGAACATTAATATTTGAATATGAGCCCCCCCGCCCCCAAAGAAACTTATCGATCTTCCTACGCTCATGGCCATGTAGACGGAATTATCGAAATTTAATACGTATGCGAGCTTGTTACCCATAACAAAGACGGATAAGTAGTTTATGTTTGGTATTGTATTATATTCTACTTACTGGGGTCTCTTTCGCTTTAAGAGATTCCACTCCAGTTAGAAAATGAGGTCATCGGCGAAGGTAAAGTATTTCATTTTTCGAAAATCAATGGGTGCAGAACGTTATATTCTTGACTTGCAACCAATCTCCTCCTGGTACACACCAGACACCAATGTTCATTGATAAAATCACAAAATGGACATGACATGGTATATCTATTCTGTGATAAAATATTCTTTTGTTCCATGCCACCTGACATGGCGGTGTGTGTGTGTGTATGAATTACGACCAGTGTGAGCCAGGCTTAAATCAGGCAATATACATCCGTTTACTGATTTTATTTTGCGCCCTTAGCATGGTGCAACGAATAAAATCTTTTTTAACAAATATTGCCGCACAGAAAAATGATGATTGTGAAGCAAGTGTCCTTTTGAATTGGCTGCCGCTTCACATTACGCTCCCCTTCCGCCTCACATTGCTTCCGGCGCCCCTGCGTGCAAGTCAAGAATAGAGAAAATGGGAAAATGAGTCCAGTCCAACTGTCCAGTCCAGTCCAACTGTCCAGTCCAGTCCAACTGTCCAGTCCAGTCCAACTGTCCAGTCCAGTCCAACTGTCCAGTCCAGTCCATGTTTTGTACTATGCCTTTAAGAAGCTGCTTTATATAATAACTACAGTGAAACACGCAATTTGATTGGTCAATAGCCGTGCAGGATCAGGCTATCCTGCACGAGGGATTAAAATGCCTTCGCGGGGTTTTCGCGGAATTTTCAAAATGACATTGTTCCAGTGTAGTTATTTTATAAAACAACTACCAAAAGGTTTTCCAAGCAGGATAGCGTGATCCTTGTACTTGGGATGTTGCTCGACTTTAATTCGGAAAGCGTAAAAATACACTCGCCGGCGGCTCGAGTATTTTTACGCTTTCCGAAAGTCTTTCCGAAAGTCGATATCCCTCGTACATGGATCACGCAATCTTGCACGGAAAACCATTTGGCATTCCTTTATTAATAAACTTCCAAGAGCAGAAAATTGTGCACTTTACAATGGCAAATTGTAATTATTGCGATTATGGCAAACCGGCCTTAGCGATAACAAGGACCGTGTGTAAATACGGCTTTGTACGCGTATCAAATTCGACTTTAAATTTCTCAAAAGTGGCACCTAACTGGATTCAGTGACTAATATGGTTAAAAAAAGAGAATTTTGAAGTACCCATATCCATAATAAAACTTGTTACCAACCGCGATTTGAAGACCCGACAGCCTCTGAAATTTGATACAATTTGGCTATTTTGTTTAGCTTCAATTGTAACGGTGTTGAAACGTCAGAGCTTCCAGTCACTTGTAAAATGCGCTGTTGTTCCGTTTTTTTACACAAACCGTTAAATCATCGTAGTTAAGCGATTTTTCTGTGTTCATGAACGTCACAAGTGGATTTAATTCGGAAAGATTTCGATCGATGCAGCGAGGTAAACGTGGTACGCTTTCATATTAAAATTAGCTACTAGGGGAAAACCCGGAAATTATTTTCAAATTATCAATGCTGATATTTATTAATCTAAACTCTGTATATCTATTCTGCACGATTGGAAATGAATTTAAACTGGAAAAAAGACTTGATCTAGTAGATTACTATAGATACTGATTATTCAAAAAGATCCAGTTGCAATCGTGCATGCCAATTGAATTGGATTTGGATTATAGTTCGAATATGGGTTTTGATTTGTGTTTCAACCAGGGCTTGGCTGAAATTCAATAGAAGAGTCATATATGGAATAGTTTCCAAATGACCCCCACCCCAACTCTATCCTGACCCCTACCCTACCCTACACCCACCCCACCTCTATTGTGATGTCATTTGAGGACCTTTATATCAACTTCACCTGGAATTGTTTAAGGAGAGCTAATAAAGGGTGAAGTTTATTTTCACACAAGAGTTTTCAAATGACGTCACAAAAACGCGAGGTTGGGGTAGGGTCGTACTGGGGATGTGGGTAGGCCAGGGCATGTGGGGACTCTTATATGAAACGTCGGCCAGAAAAATGGTAGAAACTGTTAATTAATGCGTAAATTACCCCAATAAAGTATAATATCATGTGAAGATATAGTGGGGAATCGAAATTGTCAAATATATACTAATGAAATTGCTGTGCATTACATGGAAGAGAAGCTATAGAAACAAGACAATACGTCATGTTTCTGGTTTTCTGCTAATAAATGGCAGTAATTGTTGCACGATTAAACTGTTTATGACGGAAAGTGCCAAAATTAGCAATGACTCTATTTTCTCTTGCTTACCTCGCTGTAACGTTTACCTCGCTGCATCGAGCTAAATCTTTTCGAATTAAAACAACTTCTGATGTTCATGAACACGGAAAATCGCTTAACGGCCTGTGAAACAAACCCCGGAACAACGGCGCATTTTACAAATGACTGGAAGCTTTGACGTCTCAACTCCGCGATAATTGAAGGTAACAAATTTCAGAGGCTCTGGGAGTCTTCAAATCGCGGTTGGCAACAAGTTTTATTGTGGATATTGGTACTTCAAACTTCCCTTTTTTCAACCATATTAGTCACTGAATCCAGTTAAGAGCCGTTTTTGAGAAATTTAAAGTCGAATTTGATATGTGTACAAAGCCGTGTTTGGACTTGGTGCTTGTTATCGCTAAAGTTTGCCATAATAGTTTTGTAAAAGCATCATAAAACCAGGTAAGTTTCAAAGTGGAATAACTTTCACGTGCGTGGGCGAAAAAATCATAAAAGACATTGTGAAAGTAACGAAGAATTTCATTTTTTGACCCTAGAGTCATTGGTCGGTTCTTAGAGAGATAGCTAGCCTCTTAAATTCATTCCCAATCGTGCAGAATAGACATACAGAGTTTAGATGAATAAATATCAGCATTGACAATTTGACAATAATTTCCGGGTTTTCCCCGAGTAGCTAATTTTAATTCGAAAGCGTACCACGTTTAATAATAGTGAGCTTAAGCAAGTGACGTTTTTGACAACACGGACGTGGACCGGAAGTAAAGTTGACGTTTTTCACCAATCACAGCCCTTGACCCAGTCTTCTGACGTAACTCATGCCGTTCGTGTTGTCAAAAACGTCACTACCTCACTGCATCGATCGAAATATTTCCATAATTAAATCCACTTGTGATGTTCATGAACACAGAAAAATCGCTTAACTATGATTATATTAACGGCTTGTGTAAAAAAACGGAACAACAGCGCATTTTACAAGTGACTGGAAGCTCTGACGTCTCACCTCAGCTATAATTGAAGCTAAACAAAATAGCCAAATTGTATCAAATTTCAGAGGCTGTCGAGTCTTCAAATCGCGGTTGGTAACAAGTTTTATTATGGATATTGGTACTTCAAACCTCCATTTTTAAACTATATTAGTCACTGAATCCTGTTAGGTGCCACTTTTGAGAAATTTAAAGTCGAATTTGATATGCGTACAAAGCCGTATTTAGACCCGGTGCTTGTTATCGCTAAAGTTTGCCATGTTAATCCTTCTGTAAAAGCATCATAAAACAAGGCAAGTTTCAAAGTAGAATAACTTCCACGTTGGTGGGTGAAAACATCATAACATTTGGTTGAATACTTTTAAAATTATATGTATTTGAATTCGGCTAATTTTTATGCCTGATATAGGCAGAGGATTTTCTGCGCGACGGCGCGGGACCGAAAAATTGCTGAAATTTTAAAAATTAATAAAATTTCAAAATTCCAAATAGGGTTTGTTTGTTCTTGGGGTAAATACATTTCATTGTGAAAGTAACGAAGAATTTCATTTTTTGAGCCGAGAGTCATTGGTCGGTTCTTAGAGAGACAGCATCTTAAAAAGCAAACAGTAAACAGAGGAACAAGCAAATGGGCTAGCAGAGACAAGTTTTTTCGATCGCGTCCCACGTATCACCAAACCGATTGGCTGAAAGACAAACACGAGCGGAAGAACTGGTACAGCTATTACTACTAGAAGAATATGCCCCACTGAGTAACGCACGTAAATCCAATTTAATTAATATTCCTTTGGAAAAGAACAACGATAAATAAAAAAAAGGGAAACTTCTCCCAAATGTAATGCTTTTAAATGCAAGATCACTTATTAATAAAACAGATGAATTGGAATTATTGGTTATTACTAATGATATAGACATAGCTTCCATCACTGAGACTTGGTTAAAGGAAACTGTTCCCGATAAAGATGTGGCTGTTTCTGGAATGACATTGGTTAGAAATGATAGAACGTATGGTACAGGTGGGGGTGTTGCTTTATATGTGAATAACAAAATACCATTTAAAATTCGCAAGGACTTGAATGACCCCTCGTTTGAGTGTCAATGGGTTACATTACGTCCAAAATGGTTACCAAGAGCAATATCTAAAGTTGCGGTGTGCTGCGTATACCTACCACCGAGTCATAGCGAGATAGAAAGTTTTTATGATTACTTTTATAATTGTTATGACAAACTCTGTACTGAAAGTCCCAACTCAGCTTTCATTGTTTCGGGCGATTTTAACCCAACGAGTAACGGCTTTCAACAGAGTCGATTAAATAGACACTGCAGTCTTAAACAAGTTGTCAAGGTTTGATTTTTACAAATATCGCGGATTTTTATATAAATCCTGAGGTCTTAGCACCTCTATCAACATCAGATCATAACATTGTGTTGTGAAAAGCGAGAACTGATGCCTCTGTAGTGAAGGCTGGAAACATAGTAAAGGTAAAAGTGAGAGATCTCAACCATACAAGTACGGATCAGTTTGGGGTTTTTCTAGAGAACTATGACTGGAGTGAACTTTTCTCTAACAAAGGACTCGATGAGAAAGTTGATGCTTTTCTTCATTTTACTAAAGTGATTATCAACGAGTTTTTTCCCGAAAGAATAATAAAAAAGCATACCAACATACCAACGATAAACCCTTTATGACGCAAAAAATGAAATCTCTGATGGATAAAAGAAATAAAGCTTTTAAAAACAATAAAACCGAGCTCTTCAAATCTTTACGTAGACAAGTTTCGGCTGAGATAAAGAAAGCCAAGCTACAGTTTTATGATAAAAAGGTTCGTCCAAACCATAGTTCATGCCCAAAAGCATGGTGGATGCAAATTAAAAGATTAATTGGATCAAGGAAAAACGCTGTGACTTTAGTAGACTCCAAGACAAATCTCCAAATGAACGATAAACAATCGGCAGATTCAATTAATAACTTCTTTGCTAATTTAACGACAAATTATCCACCTATATCAAACGAGTGGCTAGAAATGCAATGCCCGGATGATTTACCGTTAATCAGTGTTGAAGAAGTTGCTAGAGAATTGAATGCAATTAATGTTAACAAGGCACCTGGGCCAAATGATCCACCTTTGAAGATTCTGAAAATGTTTTCGAAATTGTTTGCCGTTCCCCTTGCTGAAATTTATAATGAGTCATTTCAGACAAAGAAATTTCCTGAAACTTGGAAAAAATACAAAGTAACTGGGATTCCTAAGATCACACCATGTACAATCGCTGAAAACCTTAGACAGATTGCATTAACCAGTGTTTTATCAAAAGTTCAGGAATCCTTCACCAACCAAGTGGATTAATGAAGATATAAATGGGAAAATTTCCAATTCCCAATATGGAGGGCTCCCAGGATCTTCGACTTTGTATGCCCTTCTAAATCTACACCACAACTGGTATAGAGCAATGGACGAGCCACAAAGAGTTATACGAATAATTTTTCTTGACTTTAGAAAAGCGTTCCATCTAATTAATCATAATATATAGTACTGCTACGAAATATGAAAGAGATGGGAGTTAGATTGGCCTTAATCCAATGGTTTGTAACATACCTCAATAAAAGATCCCATTTTACTAAATTTGTGAATGATATGTCTGATTATGCATGTATCAATGGCGGAGTGCCACAAAGAAGTAAACTCGGACCAATTGCCTTTGTAATAATAAAAGATTGATAAACTTCCCTCTGTAATAAAAGAAGAAATTCAACTCATGATATCAACCAACATGGAAACTAATGTTATACTTGAACATGATACATTAATGTTTATGGATGACACTACATTATACGAGGTACTAGATGTCAGCCACCATATTACTGGGAAGCAACTGGGTGGTGCTGAAAGTAAAGTTAAGAGCGTTTTGAGGTTTACTGACGAAGATATGATGGAGTTAAATCAAACGAAATGTAAAGAAATGATAATTGACTTTCGGGAAAATGTAACTGTTATTCCACCGCTAGAAATCAATAGTCATGTATTTGAAAGGGTTAAATGTTACATATTACTTGGTTTATGGATTGATGACAATTTGAAGTGGTCAACTAACACATGCTATATTGTTAAAAAAGCGGTAAAAAGACTGTATTTTCTGAAGATGTTAAAAGGTTATAATGCACCAAAGAAGGATTTAAAAGCCTTTTATATAGCTGTCATAAGATCGACACTTGAATATTGTGCTCAAATTTGGCATGGAAACTTAACCAGGGAACAGTCTACTGACATAGAACGAGTTCAGAAGCGTGCGCTTAGGATAATTTGTCCTGGACTAACTTATGAAGAAGCATTACTGGACTGTAAACTTAAAACATTAAAGGCTCGCAGAGAAGAGATGTGCGGAAACCTTATAAAACAATGATAGACCCTAGACATAGATTACACAGTTTATTGCCAGAAACAGTTAATCAGGTAAGACAGAGACAAACTAGATCAAATGGAGAAAAACTGTATAATTTTGGATATCGAACTGAACGATTTAAAAATAGCCCAATTGTGTATGGGATTGAATGTTTTAACCGAACGCTGGAGTCGAAGTAAATTTATCTAATTCTTTCAAAAAAATTTAAATTTTTATTTAAGATTACTTGTAAATATTGACTCTTAACATTAGTATTAGTTAATTTTTTTATACAGTTTAAATATAACGTTTCACCCAGTACGAACTCAGCACTGTATGCAGATGATTCAAAGTTATACAGAGAAATAAAATCGGTAGAAGATTGCTAGTTCCTGCAAGACGACCTTGCCAAACTGGAAAAGTGGAGCACTGATTCAAAAATGCGATTTAACACTGAAAAGTTCAACGTGCTGACACTATCAAGAAAGCAACACACAACGCGATTTCCATATCGCATATATGGTAATGAATTATCTCCTTGTCGAGCCGAGAAAGATCTTGGTATGCTCGTGACCAGCAATTTGAAATGGGGCCCACACATACTGAAGATGGTGTCGAAGGCAAATAAAATGCTTGGTATCCTCAAATGCTCATGCTTTGACATTAACCACGCCCAGGTCAGACAGACCTTATATCTAACGCTAGTTAAATCTCAACTTGTTTATGGAAGCGAGGTATGGTGCCCTCCTAACAACAGCCACTTATCAAAGAAAAACGAAGGAATTCAAAGAAGAGCAACACAGCCCTTAATGCAACTTAATTTAATCCCGCTTGTATACGACAGAGAACAGAAGGACTTGATATTTTTCTATAAATGCATGTACGGTCTCACAGATTTTGACATATCGCAGTATGTTGAAGTTACAACGGGAAGGACACGCGCGGCCACTTCTGATCTTCTGAGAACACAAGCATGCAAAACAAGTACATTTCAAAGTTCGTATTGTGTTACAATTGTTAAACTGTGGAACTATGTTTGTACGTCTGCTCCTTCGTATTGTTATGTCACTGTCTCCTCTTTTAAGTCATACTTGCACAATACTTACATTCACCTCACTAGTACTTCCTACACTTCTGACTTACCTAGTTCACACTCACTTATCACGACTCAATAAAAAATATCTAACATTTCTCTCTTTGTCTTCTCATTCTTTCTGCTTTTTCATTCTCTTAGTCTTTTCATTTAATCCTCCTTGTCTTTGTTTCTTGTCTTTGTTTGTTGTCTAGTGGTGAGCACCTTGCATGGGACATAGTCTCGTTTGTGTTTCGCCACTTTTGGCACTTTCTTCGTCTTCTTGTACAATGTAATTGTCCGTTTAAGTTATGTAAATATTCAGTTTTTTATGTGCCAAATTAAAGTTGTTAAATCAAATGTAATTCACATTGTAAATTAGTATTTAGTATTTACTATTTAATGTAAAATTCTAGAAAGATTAAAGATTAAAGATTAAAGAATAGGAGCTACGACTCCGAGTGACGAACCATACAGATACAGAAAATTCGAACCCACGTCCTTCGGTTTACTAATCCAATATATGCTCTACTAACTGAGCTGCAGGCCAAGTTGGAAGCATGTCGCTGAGATGGTACTTCAAGGTTTTTTGATATTTTGAAACTGAATCATAGTTTTGAGTTCGAATCTCAGTCGGGCCAAGTAGAGTTTCCTCTACAGCTATTTCACTTGAAAAAATACTTGCGCTGCTTGGCTGAAAAAACAAATTTCCTTCTTACAGCCATTCTTTTCACCCCCCTTCAAAAACATAATGGTCCGCCCCTAATTTGTTCGGATTGTAGGAAACTTTAAATTTTAGATCTTGATGCTAATTGATCAAATTAGATACTTCTAAACTCTCTTATAAAGAGACCTCTTAGATAATTTTATATTCATGAAATCGGTTATATTACCTATAACTATATTTTCAAAAGGAAACCACTTTTGTGTTTACGCAGCCAATATGTGCATGCTAAACGCTGTTAGCAATTGTTTAGAGAAATAATTGTTAAATTTTTGCATAAATTTAATTATTATCTTTTGTGAATTTAACCAGTGTTCGGGAATTTGTCTATATATTTGATACCGAAATCTTGGAGTTATTGGACTAACTGGGTTAATCTAACATCATTATAACGTTGATAAGTATGTAATATCTCTTTTTATGATTTAGTTTCAAGTGTAACTTGTGTATTGAGCAAGAGACGTTCGCTGCTTTCAGAATTTTCTTACAATGATAATTCCAACACTGTGGCTAAGACGCAACAGTACATACTCGATCATATTTTATTAGCATGTGATTATAATTACTTTAATGATTATATATATCTACAATTTCTGTAGAAGGTGTGAGCCGAGTACCGCAGGTTCGAGAAAAACAATAGGCAATTCCAGCTTTTAGTTTATGCCTGCAGCAGATGATGGGAAGTAAGGTATCATATTGCTGATTATGCTGAAAAATTTCAATAAAAACTACCGAAACAACCCAAATATTTCAATATTTACATGTACAGTATAAGCTATCACTCCGTGTTTAGACGGCCACCATTTTTATTTTTTCAGCATAATAAGCTATGTGATACCTTACTTCCCATCGTCCCCTGCACGCATAAACTAAAAGCTGGAATTGCCTATTATCTAAGCCTTGGATCACCAAAGGAATTAGAGCGTCGATTTTAATTAAAAATAAATTGTACGCTATGGGTGATAATGAAAGATATAGAAATTATAGAAATAAAATTTGCAGCTTGATAAGGTTAAGTAAAAAGACATATTATCAGCAGTATTCCACACATAACATAACAAATATGAAAAAAACTTGGGAAGGAATTAATGAAATACTTTATCGTCGGAGGAACGTTTTTAATACCATAAGTTCTCTTAAGGATCTAAATAATAATCGTAAAGACATTAAAAAAGCTTCACAAATTCCTCACATTATAAACCAGCATTTTACTACAGTAGGTAGTAAACTTGCTAGTAAATTGCCATCTTCACGCCATCATTATCTTGACTATGTTAGCAAATGCAAATCTCCAGCTTCATCCTTTTATCATCAACCTGTCTTACCTGAGGATATCAATTTAGAAATATTATCTATACCAAATAACAAATCATGTGGCTTATATTCCTCACCCACTAATTTACTCAAATGCTCAAAAGCATATCTCCTATACTCTCAGAGATACTTAACACATCTATTAAATCATGTATTTACCCTACTAAACTCAAAGTTGCAAAAATCATTCCAGTTTATAAAGGTAAGGACGAAACTGATGAAAGTAACTACAGACCTATTTCTTTGTTATCAAACTTTAATAGAATCTTTGGGAAGATTGTATACAAAAGAATGGTGACCTATATTGAAAAAAAAAACTTGTTGTATTCTTCTCAATATGGCTTTCGTGAGGGACACTCTACTCAACATGCAATATTGGAATTATTAAATGACATTCAAACTAATTTGAATAAGAAGTTATTCTCTTCTGGAATCTTCATAGATCTAAAAAAAGCATTCGATACAGTTGATCACAATATTTTACTTAATAAAGTTAATCACTACGGCTTCCGTGGAATAGTTAATAATTGGTTCTCTTCGTATTTAAAAAATCGCACACAAACAACACAGGTTGGTCAACATATATACATCAAATAAAGTTGAGGTCAGTTGTGGTGTTTCTCAGGGGTCAGTTATTGTACCTTTGCTTTATTTGCTATAAGTTAATCATAAACGTTCAGATAAACTTAATTTTTATCTTTTCGCTGATGATACGAATATTCTTTATGCTGACAAAAACGTGAAAGCCCTTGAAAGTAATATTCAATTATGAAATCTTTATGACTGGCTAACAGCTAGTAAATTAACTCTTAACATCAAAAAATCTAATTTTGTTATTTTTCATGCTTATCAAAAGAGACTTGCCTACCAACCTAAAATACGTATATTTGATAATGAACGAAATAAATATATGAATCTTGAGTGTAAAGATTACGTTAAACATCTAGGTATCCTGATCGATAAGAATCTCTGATGGAAACACCATATTGATGTTATTGCGACGAAAATTAGTAAAAGTGTTGGACTCATCGCAAAACTGCCCCATTTTTTACCCAGATCAATATTAATTAATATTTATCAGTCTCTAAAATATCCATACTTAATTTAACTTATGGTATTGCTGCATGTGGTATTGCTGCATATTGGTCAAGCATGTAAAACCCATCTCCATAAAATTTTAATTCTGCAGAAAAGGGTAATTCGTATGATTTTTTGACTGTGATCACGCAGTCCCCCTATTTCTTGATGCTCGTATTTTACCGGTGACCTTTCTTTATTATGATTTTATATCTCCAGTTTAATGCACGATATAATTAATGGAAAAGCACCTCAAAATATATTAAACTTATTCGAGAGATCATCCACTATTCACTTACACAGTACACGATCATATACTTCAGAAAAGTTTTTTAATTATTTAAAATGTTCTAAACTAAACACACAACAGTATTCTTTTTCACGGCTTGGATTAAAATCATGGAATCAGATACCATGCCATGTAAGTGAGTTATCTAAGAATTTATTTAAGAGGACCATTCAACAACTTCTATTTAAAATATTGGAAAAAGAAGATGACTACATTCAAATTCCCATGATTGAAAAAATTAAAAAGTATAGATATTAAGAATTTGACTAGGCTAATTTACTCTACTCCACATTTTCTACTGTTGTATGGGGAATTTACGTTATTCTTACTTTCAGTAACGCGCACTAAATATTGTACAATATAAAAATAATAATATTAATTCTAAACAGTTGTTACAAACCTGACCAAAGCTCAGTTTGTTCTTTATTATTTTATATTATATATTACTCTAATATATCTGTATAACTGTTGTAGCTACTTTATATCTTATATTTAAAATACTACCTACTTTCCCTGCCTCGAAGTTGAAGTTGAAGTTGAGTTACTGAATTAGCTAGGGGGTCTCAGGAAATTTTAAAATTTGAGTCTCTGAAATAGCATTTAAGCAGCACTCAAGCAGTATGGACGTGTGCATTTGAGCTCGTCGAATCTTCATAAGATATTTTCGCTTTCGGTAATTTCAAGTCCTCTACAGTATATTAATACTAATGCTTGATAGCTCTTTAGTTTGTTGTTCCTGAAGCTTTTACATTTACTCATTTATCTAAAATCTGTCTAAAACATCTCGAAATGCAACGTGTCACAAGGTCGAATCAGTCAAGCGGTTCTATTAACGATGAGCTTCGTGGCTATTTTGAATCGGAATCCTTTATGGATATTATGAGGAGAGTGGTTTCGAATATAGTTGCGGAAGAATCTTTTCAACTTGCTTTCAAAAAAAGTGTAGATGCAGCAGTGGCGAGCGCCGTTGAGCCTTTTAACAAGAAGCTAGCTGAATTTGAACAATACGCGCCACGAGTAACCGATTTAGAAAAGAAGATTAACGACCTTGAATCTTGTCTGTCGGCAGCGCAAGAGGAAGCTAAACTTGCTATAAATAAAGCTAATGATAACGAACAATACTCTAGAAAATATAATTTGAGATTTATCGGCATTGAAGAGAAGAAAGATGAAAATTGCACTGAGTTAATCGTTGCATTCTGCAAGGAGAAATTGGGGATCGTCGTGCCTGCTAACACTATTGACCGTGCACACCGAGTTGGAAAAAAATCTGAAGGGAAAACCAGAGCCATATTAGTGAAATTCATGAATTATAATTCTAAATTGATGGTTTGTATTCAGAAAAAACTTTTAAAGGATTCCGATTTTGATATTAATGAAGACCTAACTTACATTAATATGAAACTGTTCAGTCATGCTCGCAAATATGCGAGCAATATTAAGTCGACTTGGTTTTCTGATGGTAAACTTTTTGTTCGTGGTGAGTTAGACGATAAAATCTATCGGATTAGGAACATGGAGGATTTTGAACCCTATGATTTTTGTTAACTGCATGGTATCAGTATTATGGGCCCTTAGCCATATATCTTTGAATTCCTGAGATTTGCATGATAACTTGTTTGCCATGGTTAATAATCATGGCATTGTTTTGTTGTTTTCTTTAATTAGCATTTTGTGTGTCAGTTTATGTATATTATTACTAGTCTATTTTTTTTTCATCAAATTATATTTCGGAGCAGCAGCAGGTGAGTAGCTTTAATTATTATTTAAGCCTCCATATTGATGGGGGTTAGTTTGGAATGTTATAGAGCAGCTATCGGACTATTTAATTGCCACATTTCAGTTTCAACGGTAAACTTTTCATTTGTTTTTTTGAATATTATGGTGGGTTGCCTGCAACTTTTGATAGTAATTGCACTTTTCTTTATGATATGCTTAGACGTGGAGTTAAACCCCAGCTGGCCCTTACCCAAATGTTAATTTGAAAATTGCACACTTAAACATCCGCAGTTTGAATGCACCTAACAAATTTGGGGAGATCGCTTCTGCCATCTTAAATCATAAATTTGACTTTTTGCATTATCAGAGACATGGTTGAATGATTCTATTTCTAATGATCTGTTTAGTATTCCTGGCTATTGTCCACTGATTCGTCTTGATAGATCAGACGGTAGGCGCTCAGGAGGTGTAGCTGTTTATGTTACAACTTCAATTGCTGTCAAACGTAGAAACGATTTAGAGACATGCATGCGGCTTCGAATTGCTGTGGGTAGAATTGAAAGTAGGTCCTAACAATCTTATTTGCGGAATTTGCTATAGACCGCCTGGAGGTGATTTAATTTCTAATGCTAGGTTTCTAGATAATTTGCAACGATGTTTATAGATAAAATCAATATTCAGCCTAATAGTCTTATTACTATTATCGGTGATTTTAGCGCTCATTATGACTCGACAAATAAATCTGAAAGTACTGATTTCGGTTGCCTTTTGTATCGTTGGATGGAATGTAACAACTTATTTCAAGTAATCACTGAGCCAACTAGAATTACACAGCACGGAGCAACTATTTTAGATCTTATTATCACCAACTGTCCAGGATATTTTTTTCATACTGGTACTCTCAGCCCGCCATCCAGCCGATCATTCTTTGATTTTTGCAAAAATGAGTATAACTTTCACAAAACAAAAATGCTATAAACGTTTTGTTTGGGATTTTAACAATGTTAATGAATCGGAATTGTGTAATGCTTTAGTGACAGCCAATTTGGATGTTCTCGCATCACATTATAATGACATAATTTTAATTTATGAAAAATGGTTTACCTGTTTTTATAATGTTATTGAGTCCCATATCTGTGACAAATTTGTCACAATACATCCTCGAGACAAACCCTGGATGAACAATAGTATTAGGCGAGCCATAAGAAAAAGAAACAGGTTACTTAAGATTCATGTTAAAAAGAGAACTGTGACTTCTTGGGACAGATACAGGCAGCAAAGAAATTTGATGATTATTTTTAATGATTATTTCTATGCTCAACGCCTTATTGATGACAGTTGTGCTATCCTTCCATCAAATATTTTGCATTTCCAAACTACTATTACGTTGTCAAATATTTATGCATCTGAGCGTGAAATTAACGACCTACTGAAAAGCGTGGATACTAGTAAGGCTTGTGGTTGCGATGGTATCGGTAATAAGATATTGAAATTATGTGCTAATGGGATTACCACATCGTTTACAAGCATTGTTAATTTGTCGTTATTGTCTGGGAGTTTTCCAGACCAATGGAAGCTTGCAAATGTTATTCCGATATTTAAGAAAGATGATCGTCAATCGAAGCTGAATTATAGACCTGTTTCTTTATTAGACTCGTTATCTAAAATAGCTGAAAAAATAGTATATATCCGACTGTATAATTTTCTTTTGGAAATAAAATTTTTAAATCCATTGCAGTCAGGTTTTCGACCAGGCGATTCTACTGTTAATCAATTAACATGTCTTGTTCATAAGATCTATGATGCTCTGGAACGGGGCAGAGAAGTTCGGATGGTATTTCTTGATATAAGCAAGGCATTTGACAAAGTGTGGCATAAGGGACTGTTATATAAACTTGAAAAAATTGGTGTTAGAGACCCCTTGCTAAGTTGGTTCAAAAGCTGTTTAACTAATCGTAAGCAGCGAGTCGTTACTGATGGTCAATTTTCTGAATGGAAAAACATAAAAGCCGGTGTTCCTCAGGGCTCTGTTCTTGGTCCGTTGCTTTTCTTGATTTATATCAATGATATTACTGAAAATCTTGAAACGGACTGTTTTCTTTACGCCGATGATACCTCTCTTCATGATATTGTTGAAACACCAGCGGTATCCTCGGTTAAATTAAATAATGATCTTATAAAATTAATGAGTGGGCTCACCAATGGTTAGTCACAATAAATCCTGATAAGACTAAATCTATGATTTTTTCAGTTAAAAAGTATCAGGTCTATCATCCTGATTTGTTTTTTGATAACAAAAAAATTGTGGACGTTACACAACATATAGTCATCTCGGGTTGACATTATCAAGTAATCTTTCTTGGAAGGCTCATATTTTAAAAGTATATGAAAAAGCTTGTAGAAGATTAAATTTACTTAAAGGATTGAAATTTATTTTAAATAGGGGGACTTTGAACAGATTATACAAATCTCTTATTCGTCCATTAATGGAGTATGGAGATTATCTGTCTTGTGGGATGGCTGTACGGAAGGCGAGGGCGATCTCCTCGAGTTTGTGCAATACGAAGCAGCAAAAATTGTAACGGGTGCTATCAAGGGAACTAGTAGGCGTTCTCTGATGCACGAAATCGGTTGGGAAGATATGAAAACTAGACGTTCTATTCACAAGTTGATATTCTATTTTAAAATTGTTAATAATTTAACTCCAAATTATTTAAAAGAGCTAGTGCCATCTCAGGTGTTTGAGCGAACTCATTATTCCTTGAGGTCGTGTTCGGATCTAACTTAGAGGCCAGTGGAGAAAGGTTCTACTGGGATAGTACATTAGTTAAATTGAAGGAATTTGTCTCAAAGGAGTTAAAACTGATACTGTGAGCTTGAAATGGCACGGAAAAACCATTAAAACTATCACATTGGCTGGAAATTCGACTGAGACAGACGAATTGTCTAAGATTCTGACATCTATATGTGAAAGTTCAGTCGAAAATCAAGGCAGCAATACAGAGAGATGTCAAGACCACTTCAATAATGACGACAACACCGAAACAAGCATGGATGCCACCTCAGGTAAAAGGCTGAATACAACTGGTTTATATATATGCAATGACTAAGAGTCGTTGGAGAACTCTTTTAATAAAAGTGGCAATACTATAGCTGACGAAACCAACTTGGGGGATGGCATGCATGCTTGAGAATATTGAGAATAACAAGTTTGTTATGACTGATAGTTCATGTCCGACAAATAATCAGACAGCGAACGAACGCTGGGGCCTTAATCATTCATGTACATTGGATCAAGTTACTACCGATATTGAGAGTCTAAAATCTAAGATGTCTACCCTTCAGTCGTCAGTTTTGTCTTTTGAAAATGTACTCAAAGATCATGACACGATATTATCTTTATATAACAGAGCGGCGGATTTAAACGAAAAATATTCAGTTGAAATAAATGAGAAAACAAGATACATAAATTCTCTTGAACAAAAGCTAATTAAAGTCGAGGAAGAAAGAGACTCTCTACAGCTCGCGACAAGGCGTATTGCACAAGACAAACTTTGTCAACATAGGGGTAATAGTGTCGGTTGCCAGTGCCGCAAAAGCAACTCCGTACCATGGCAAAAAATTCCTAATAGTAATAAAAACTTTCATAAAACTAACAGTGTAAGTCAACCACAAATAACGTATAGTAGATATGAATGTCTAATTGATGAGGACGAAATTGCTGAAGTTGTTCAGCCGGAACAATCGGCACAATGCCCACCGGAGCACACAAGCTATCCTACTGGTAATGAATGTCTAATTGGCAATTCCAGCTTTTAGTTTATGCGTGCAGGGGACGATGGGAAGTAAGGTATCACATTGCTGATTATGCTGAAAAAATAAAAATGGTGGCCGTGTAAACACGGAGTGATAGCTTATACTTGCAAATATTGAAATATTTCGGTTGCTTCAGTAGTTTTTATTGAAATTTTTCAGCATAATCAGCAATATGATACCTTACTTCCCATCATCCCCTGCAGGCATAAACTAAAAGCTGGAATTGCCTATTGTTGAGGGTGAAACTGATGAAACTGTTCAGCCGGAACAATCATCACAATGCCCACCTGAGCACACGAACCATCCCACTGGTAATGTTTATCAAAATCCCAATCGCTCTGGAGACCAAAGTGCAAGACCGTGTGTTGTCTTAATCGGCGATTCTATCATTAAAAACATCATTCCACAGAAGCTGTCGCAGAAAAGAGTGCATAAATTTACATACCCAGGTAAATCAGCGGACGAAATAGAGTTCGAAATACGCACTATAGATCAAAACCTAGCGCCTTCTCATGTTATATTACACTGTGGAACAAACAATCTTCCAACAGACGACCCAAATGCTTGCATCAAAAACTTGAAGATCTGTGCTGGAGAGTGCAAGGCAAATTTCCCAATGCACAAATCGGAGTGTCAACTATCACATGTAGAAAAGACCTTCAATTAGCAAATAAAATTGAAGAGGTCAATAACAAGATCAAAGACATGTGTTCTCGTAACGGCTATAATATTATACTTCATAATAACATGAGACATACCTGAACAATAGTAAGCTGCATCTAAACGCAAAGGAAACCGCTTTACTTGCAGTAGGATTTATTAAGTTCCTACGTGGACGGCAGTTTTCTCCACCACAACAACATCACAACTATTCTAAAAATTTTCACTTAGAAGAGACACTTCACCAAATAGAGAAAACTCTGAAATATCTAACGACACGAAGTCGATCGACTCAAGTCACTCAACAATGAATAGTAACTCAAATTTAAGTAGTAATAATAATAATACGATAAGTTTCGATAGCGAGTCAGTTTCAACAAATTCAACTTTATTTCTGCCTGATTTTAACATATCGAATTTAAAGGGCCTGAAGATTGCAAATTTAAACATTAATAGTCTTTTAAAACATATCGATGAGATTCGTATCTTTCTCTCTGATAACCCTTTTGACATTTTGGCCATTAATGAGACTAAAATCGACTCCTCAATTTTGGATGCAGATTTGGATTCATATTGTAATTATACAATTGTTCGTTTTGATCGTAACAGATTTGGGGGTGGTGTGGCTCTATATATAAAAAATAATATACCATACACTGAGAGAAAAGATTTAGTCCCTGATAATTTAGAAATGACATGTGTGGTCTGTGTGGAGATTACTAGGCAACATAGTAAGCCTCTTCTAATTGCTGCCTGGTATCGACCACCTAATTCAGAGCTCGACATATTTACCAACTTTGAATTGTTTCATCAACATCCACACTGATAGACTTAATAATTACAAATAAACCTGAATATATTTCGACTGGTGGCGTCTTACACCTTGGTATATCCGATCATAGCTTCTTAGTCTATGCTGTAAGAAAACTTGAATGACCTAAATCTAGACCAACTATAAAAGAAGTCCGCGATTTCAAACACTTTCCTGAATCGCAATTCCGCGCTGATTTACTGCAGGTATCCTGGGATACAATTTGCTACGATGATCCCAATACATGCTGGATTGTATGGAAATCAATTTTTTACGAAATTTTAAATAAGCATGCACCTGTACGCCAAAGAAGAACTAAGGCTAACTCGGTCCCATGGATTACACCTGCTATTAAACAACTAATGAGGAATAGAGATTACCATAAAAAGAAAGCCATTAGATTTAAATCATCAATTCACTGGGATAAATACAAATCCTTACGGAACAGAGTAAATAAGCAAATGCGTAAAAGCAAAATTGACTTTTATCACAAAGAGATAGGGGACTGTACACATTCAAATGATTTCAAAAAAATTTGGTCCCTTATAAATTCCCTTACTGGAAGGAATAACAAATCTTCCAGTATTACAGAAATATCTGTGAATGACAACAGCATTACCGATTCTATATTAATCGCTGAAAAGTTTAATGAATATTTTGTTAACATTGGCCCAAGCCTAGCTTCTGAAACTAGTGAAGAGCCTGAAGCTGGTGAAGAGCCTCTTACTCAACACACTACGAATAGCTACAATAATTCCAATCCCACAACAGATACGATATTCCATTTCCATCGTATTGATGTAGAAAACGTTTTTCTGGCATTAATGAACCTCAAGATAAACAAATCTACTGGCCTTGATAAAATTCCAGCCAATGTTCTCCGACTCTCTGCAGATATTATTGCTCCGTCATTAACATATATATTTAATTTATCACTTGACACTGGTATTTATGTGAATGACTGGAAACGCGCGCGAGTCATTCCAATTTACAAATCTGAAGATCGACGGAAATGTGAAAATTATAGGCCAATTTCTATACTCCCCATTGTAAGTAAAGTTTTCGAGAGAGAGGTTTTTCGACAGCTTTATGGCTATCTTTCCAATAACTCATTACTTTCTAAATTCCAATCAGGGTTTAGACCTAAACACTCAACCCTGTCTGCGTTGATACAAATGTGTGATAATTTACTTAAAAACATGGATAGTGGTCAAATAAATTGTGTAGTCTTTCTTGATGTTAGAAAAGCCTTCGACTCCATAAATCATGAAATTCTGATTGATAAAATGCGTAATTTTTTCGGAGTAACAGGAAACCAACTAAGATGGTTCGAATCATACCTGAATAACAGGGTTCAACAATGTCTTATAAACGGACAACTATCGAGCCCAAAAAAGATAATATGCGGAGTTTTACAGGGGTCCATCCTTGGTCCTCTATTATTTTTATTATACATAAATGATATGCCTGACTCGTTAAGTCACTTAACTCCTTCACTCTATGCTGATGACACGGAAATTTATGCATCTTCTAATGACTGCGCCGACCTTGCCGACAAGGTAAATATTGATCTCGAAAACATACGCAAATGGATGATACACAATAAACTTCAAATCCACCCCAGTAAATCGAAACATATGTTCATTGGGTCTCCCTATAACCTTAAGAATAAAGTATCTGGTAATCCCATTTTAATTAATAATAAGCTAGTACCCAGGATTAATAAATATTCATGCCTTGGCGTGACTATGGACGAAAGGTTGTCTTGGGATAAACATATTGATTCAATCTGTTCTAAAGTTGGTGCCGGTGTTGGTGCAATGAGACGTGTTAAACCTTTTGTACCACTGTCGACAACCAAAATGCTATATAATGCTATTATACAGCCTTATTTCGA
>CACRXK020006415.1:1505-24813 GCA_902702795.2 Paramuricea clavata | reverse complement strand
GCTAATAGTAAATTGTATGGCGAAACACCGAGTCGATGCAAGAAAAGTTCAATAAAACGCTCAAATTTCATCGAATCGCCATAAAAATTATAGGGGATGAAAGAACACACATTTCTAAATGATAATAAGGTGTAATGGATGAAATTCCGCGCATTTATACTGGATAAAACGGGCGTGAGTGTCGAACAATAATCGATTCAATTATATGAATTTCAAGCGTTTTCGAATCAAGTATTAAAGTTTTATAACTGTCTTTGACAATCTTATGCATGGGAATGTTCATTTAATGTTTGGACCATTACACTAGATCTAACTGCTTAGTATTTAGTCACGAGAAAAGTCTTTGTAAGTTAATTTCTCTGCAATTTGCAATGACATGTTTAATATATTAAATATATCACTGATCACTGATGGCACTGAAGACAGTGCCTGAGTTCTAGAGCTTTATTAAGGAAACTCTATTCGGGTCCTACTAAATACTGCCCGGGAGTGCCCGGGGACGCCCTGAAGCGCCCGGGAGCACGTGAGAACGCCCGGGGATATACAAGATAATATAAATCAGTGCACGATCCTTTTTGAGTCTCTATGAGGCATTATTGCTGCCGAGCGAAGCGAAGGCAGCCACCTATTCTTGACGACGTTTACAGTTTTTACTCGTGCCAGATCCCCGCGCGACCTATGTATTTTAGCCAAAGCAAATCTCAATTTGTTTGTCGTTCGGTCATTCGGGTCGCATTTTCTGACGTCAAAGAATGACGTTGTGTAAAAATTTACATACGCAGGAAGTGAACGATGTCAATCCGATCACGTCCGAAAGCGTGTTCGGTGTGCCGTAGCTTCATAGGAGCTATGACATTTAATTTTGACATGACCATTTGGCATATCGCATATTCAGTTTTCCATTGTACGAATGCACGAGGCTTTATTTTACAATATTACCATTTGGTTTTGGAGGAAAAGAGTTATATTTTTGAAGGTATGTTGATAAAATAGTTATTTGAACGTTTGAATACTTATATATGTAAATGAACGTGATAGTCTGTTTTTAATACATTTATATAAAAATTCGAATTCTATCTCCTCTAGGTGTATATTTCGGTGTGTGTTCGTGGTGATCATTTGGTCAAATCAAATCAAAAGGGGCCGTTCATATTATGTTTTTCAAAAAAGCAGTGAATTGTGAACTCGCTGTACCTGTACCAAACTTGCTAGGGATGTGTGAACTCGCTATATTTTATACTTTATACTAGCGAAGTGTGATCTCGCTAGCTGGGCAATCGTTGACGTTGGCAATATTAAATAAAGTTGTATACTGAGAATGTCAAAAGATCAAGCCAACAAGGTATTGTATATCAAATTTTACAAATGTATAGGTTGTATGTCAATTAGAAAATTGTCAATAAAAATAGTTATATATTACACTAAAATGATTATTAATATTGTTATTATGGGAATATGATATGCAGACATGCAGTAAAACCCTGCATAAAAGAACCAGTGAATTTTGACTTCAGGCTGAAGTGGTTCTTTAATCTTTATATATAATCTTGCTTCACGCTATACTTTTTTTATATTGTACACATTAAATAGGGACTGTTGTTACATAAAAGTATTGCTATGACACTAATATGGTTCTTGTTGCATATATCTAAACTTTTAAAAAAATTTTAAACTTGTATTCTGGGTGCTTAATTGCCCAAACTTCAGACCTAGTGGTTCTTTATAACTTACTGGTTCTTTTATGCGGGGCATAGACCTTATGCATAATGACGTCTCAAGGCTTGGTGCATGCGAGGAATGCTGGTCTTTGTAGTCATCACTGTCCAGGAAAATTTCCATTTTGAATTGTTTAATTCTCCCGGGCGATGACTAGCATTCCTTGCGGGCATCACACCTTGTGACATCATTATGCATAAGGTCAAATGAGCAGTATGATGTCCGAATTGGAAGACACAATTGTATACAAATGAAAAATTATCTGAGTAACTTCTTTTCGATAATGCTCACAATTTCTTTCTTATTATATAGTTTTGCAGTTCTGACTGAGTGCAATCTTAGTCATTTATACAATGAATGGTGTCATACGAAGCTGACGTATTAAACAAAAAGTCAACAAAATAGATTTTGTGTCCCCCATTGGCCGATTGTTCAGGGATGGCCTTGAAGGTGCCATTAAAATGATAATTGGGACAAAAACTGACTTACTGGTAGTATTTCTATGTATGAAATTGTTATTAAATTCTACATATCCAATGATTCATTCAAGTATTATTATCATTTGTTATATATGATATTGTACAGTATTCAGTGGCAAGCTAGCCGTGACAGCTGGTCATGATATGCTAATAAACCTGCATCTATTTGAATAATGCAAATCATTAAAAACTTGCATAGCATGACCTGTAGACTTTCGCAAAGTCCTTCATCTTTGTTTAGGAAGAATTTTCAAGGAAGTAATTTCTTGAAGAGTAAGGAATTTGTGGAAGTCAATACAATTAGAATATTTAGCTGAGCTTCGATTTTGTGCAAAGTGTTTTCATATTCAGATTGCACTTTTCCTACCTCCTGAACAGGTGTCTTAGGGGTGCTTTATGTGCTTATGTGTGGTTGGAAAGGGGAGGCAGCACTTTCCTTGCGATAGTAATTTCTAGTATTAATGAAAAATAATATTAAAAGTGATTTTCAACTAGCCTAGCAACAAGCGGTAAAAGCGCGGTCGCCCACGCAGGAAGTTGTGTGAAACATGAGATTATATTTATTATAAATGTAAATATTTGCTGTTATTAAATTAAACAAAGTTAAATAAAAAATTAAGACTAGTTTTGTTTTAATATATTAAACATATATCAACTGCTTAGTAATATATCAACTGCTGAGAACAAGTCATTAAGATTAGGCCAAATAAAAAAACATTACCGTAATTAAATTAGAGTCCTATAAACTCATAAAAGCATTCCGCGTAAACAAAAACGCAGTTTTCAGCCTAAATATTAGTAAAATATAGCGTTATCAATGCTTTTTTTATCTACTCTAGAGTATAGTTTGGGAACTTTAGGATATATATATTCATCTTCTCTTTTTAGATTTAGTTTATGAGCTTTTTTGTTTTTGACTTTTATGTATAGCTCATAGATCTTGGTAATCTTATTGACAAAAAGTTTTCGAAAGTCGCCAAACGACAATTGACTTGTTCTCAGCAGTTGATATATTAAAACAAAACTAGTCTTAATTTTTATTTAACTTTAGTTTAATTTAATAACAGCAAATATTAGTTTATAATAAATTTAAATATAATCTCATGTTTTTGAAATTGCAGCAGGAAACCAAACGCTATTGTCGATGTTTTTAATATTGTACTTGAAATTTATCTGTTTGTGTCTTGTATATAGCTGATGGAACCCAATGAGGCAATGACCAGTATGAGGAATGGACTGATTTCAGCGAAAGAAGAGATTATTTCATTGGGCTGATTGGCACCCAAAATTAATTTTTACAATATTGAGTCAGTTGGGTTCATGGCTTGTTTGACATTCATAAAACATGGCGTATTTGTGTGCAACACTTCAGGACAAAGGAAATGTGTATTATTGCATTACAGATTTAATATGAGATCTATACATCTTGGTAGCCAAGTTGGTTGAAGGATAGCCCAAAGACATTTCAGTTAATGATATGGTGGACATATCTGAAGATGTTGTCTCCAAACCCATAATTCCCACAAGAATGACCAGATCATCTGGTACCAACATTTTATCCTTCCACCCACAGAAAGCAGGACTTTGTCTAGCACTTTCCAGAGCTTGTATTTCTCATGTGTAACAAACTGTCTTCCAGCAGACTTAAGAGAACCTAATACATTCTTAAAGCTAGTACAAGTACATTTAAGAGATTGTTAGGAGACTATTACTCGAAAGCCCTGCATTGATGCAGAGGATGCAAGAACATGGAAATATGTGTTTAAACTATAAAGGTTGTCGAAGTTTGAACTATGTTATTAACTGCTGTTTCTAGATGTTTGTCATTAAAAGGCCCACAGTAATTGATTTTAACTGTTGTGGTGCTTTCACATCAATTGTCATTATTATACAGTAGTATGATATATTTATAATGTAATGTATGTATTGTATCCATGTTATTATTAATATTCAGGGATGGATTTATTGGGGTGGGGGGGGGGGTGCACCCCCGAGCCCTGGCCAGAGGGGGTGGATCCCCCTAGTCCTGGCTAGAGGGGGTGCAGGGTTCTGCTATATTTCATGATAAAGCAAAAAATTATTAGAGACAAAATGAGATACTAACAGTAATTTCAGTAATAACATGATGATAAGCAAACTGTGAACAACAAATTACAATTCAAATACAGTAGTCAAGCAAGACTTTGCAGTAGCGAAGCAAGTTGATGGGTGGGCTACTGGGCAGCACACATCACCGACACAACTCGGCACCAGAGCACCCCCCCCCCCACCAGATCATGCTGGATCCATCCCTGGTAATATTAATATTACTATAGATGGTGAAGGTTGAATAAATATAAATTATATGACCATTTTGGATGTACAGATGTAACAGACATTATAACCACTGATGATTATATCTGTCACTTGTCAACATTTGTAATAATCTACTATCTTAACAGAAAGCAAGTTTTTATTGGAATCATACATCATGAACAAAACTGTTCACTTCCATTGCCAGACTATCTAACAAAAAATGGTTTACCAAAAAATCTGACAATGTCTCTAGGTTAACCCATTGAGCCACAATGTGCCCTACTTAGACTAAGAAATATATATTTCTGAATAGCAATTAAAGATTCTATAGTTTTGTGTGCAAGTTCACACATTCTCATCCATCAAGAATAGAAAATCAACTACAAAATTGGTAGTGTGAACCAAGCTTTAGAACATGTACAGTTTGTTATCTAATCTGTAATGTGAGATGTTTTTGTTGTGTTTAAGTATACATTTATACAATTTAATCTTGAAAAGCTTCAAAAAACATTTCATATATGTCTATGCAATGGTTTTATACATCATAAAGCTGAGTCATTAGCTTTGATGGCCCAACTTTTGCCGAGATGTTCAATATGTAGTTGCCATGGAAATGTTGGAGCTGAAGTTATGAATGCTCAAACGAGTTAAGGGTTATGTGTCCATGACTCTCACTTTTTGAATTCTGAAAATATGCACAAATTGTGTATTTGACCTCTCTTAAATTATGCTTCAGCAGCCAAATAGAACCATTAAGAAAGAGACATAAGCATATCTATTGTGTTTTTCAGGGTTAAAAGTTGTAAGTTGTAAGTTTTCACAACTTTAAAAAAGTGCACAACCGCACAATTTCTTGATATGTGGAACAACTAGATTTACTATAAAAGACATTTTCATCACAAACATTTTGTCACCATACAGTATGTCTACTTTAACAAAAAATTTCCATATTACAAAATATTCCCATTTTGCATTACAATTAAAGTTAATGTTTGTAGAAGTTGTTCAAATCATGGAAGATGTTTCATCTGTGATCTTTCAAACTGAAAAAAGGAAATATATCAGTGATATACTGGTTTAAAGTGCATGCAAGAACAGTAATGAGTATCACTAATATTAAACTAAAATGGATATTAAATAATTTGAAAGAACTTAAAACAAAGTATACTGATCAACTTAAGTCTCTTATATCAACTAATCAGCCAGCCAATTACATATTTCCAACAATACATATGATTCTTGTATTTCTTGAAATTGTGCTTGGATAAGTTGGAATTAATATGCAAATTACCAACCAGAAACGGAATGACATAACATGATGTCTTTCAAAATTACGTAAAGCAATACAAAATTTTCATGTAAGAATATATTTTGTAGCAATACGAACAAAAATATAAAAATAACTCCAACCTAATTATGAATTGTATCTCGGTCACGAAAAACACCGCACTAAATTGTTAAATTACAGCTTCAAAACTTTAAATATTCTTTGTAAATAAGACTAGATAAGACCACATACCTTCTTTTTAAACAAATCATTCATTTTTTGATAGTTTAGATTTTAGAAGGAAATCGTCGCTGAAAATCCACTTTTTGCAGTTAACTCCCTAATATAAACTCTATATAAAATCCTCCATTTTTACTTGCTGGGAAGATGGCGGCCGAGATGCGCGAGGCGACATGCGCGGCGCCATTTACATCAAAGGTTCCGACTTGAGTGGCACTTCTATTCATTTCTTATTCTATGGTTACGAGCTTATTTACATGCAGTATGTTTGATTTTCACGATGCAAACGATCGACAATATTTTGAATAATTCAGGTAAGGATAGCTTTAATTCTTTCTGGTCATATACATCCAATGAAGGGATTTATATTTAGATCTGTTCTTTACTTGTATGTTCGACAGCTATTATACAAGATCGGCCAGGCGCTAACCAGAACGCTCATATCCCACTCCCCTTTGCGCGCCTATAATGTGATGCACTACTTCATGTAAACCTTCATATAGTGAGTGAGCTACAGGTGTATGTACCACAGAATACCAGTCTTATTTATTTCTTATATATATTAGTTTTAGTCTTAATTGACATATAAAAACAAAAAATGTATATTTTCTTAAAAATTCTTAAAAATAATAAGAATTAACAAAAAGTAACATTGTATATTTTTGGTACTTTTTTTTGCATAATGCCTATAAAATCCGAATGTTTAAAAATAAGTTCGCAAACCAGCATAATTTATGTTGATCAATGCTTTTTCTATGCATTGTGCAAGATTATTACTACACTGGAATCACACAGTGTAATCAATTTTACCATTGAAAAACTGATTTTTTCAAAATTATTGATAAACCTGGTATTCTTTGGTTATACCACTGGTATTCTGTACTGATCTTAGTGTTTATCTTTCACTAAATTAAGTTAGCAATATCCCACAGTATTATCATACAACATGACACACCAAATCCGGGTACAATTTGATAAACCGTTGCTTACTTATCTCTGCACTGGTATTCTGTGGTACATTGGATTTTTTTCCACAGAATATTCATTTAAAAAAAAAATTAAGTCTATGAAATCTTGCCCCAAAACCCCCAGGAAGAAAAAATATTTTGATAGACTATACTAAAAAATATTAAAGAACCATATTATATACATTAGACAAAAGATATGGATCATGTAAATTTTTGCGGTATTCTGTGGTACATACACCTGTACAGTACAGATCGAAGCTAGTCACCGAGCTGTAACTGCAAGTTTATCAACATGTATATATAACTGCAAGTTTATCTACATGTATTTGGGTGTGCGGGTTGTTGGACATTTACTGTTGACATTAATATTTTAGTTATATTTGCTTGGACAGGGAAAACTGGGAACGAGGGAAAAGGGCGCGAAAATAGGTGTAGGACACGGGATTTTAGAGATAGAGTATATACATGTTATGAGTTTATATTATGAGAATTATACTATAAGAAATAAAACTATCAAAAGTTAATGAAAGTGAGAAGCAAATAACATGGTGTCAGGAGTTTAAAAGAAGCCAGCTCACATTATTGAAAATGACAGAGGAAGCGAACGGTAGCGAAGCAGAAAACACGACGAACACGGCCTCGGCATGTCAACCATTATTGCCAGCGGGCTTGGCCATGCCTAAGCCATTAAAAACTGAAGGAAACCTTGCCTCAAACTGGAAGAAATTCAAGCGATCTTGGGATAACTATGCTATAGTGGCAAGACTTAACCGATTTGAAGATGAATTCAAAACAGCAACGTTCCTTTCGTGCATCGGCGAGGACGCAATGGAAATTTTTGAGGGCTTAGATTTTGCCTCGGAAGAAGACCGCACGAAATTTGACATTGTTGTAACCAAATTTAAAGAGTTATGCTTAGGTGAAACAAACGAAACCTATGAGAGATTCGTTTTCAACAGCAGACAAAAGAATGAAAACGAAACAGTCGACCAATACGTAACAGCACTGCGAACACTGGCACAATCTTATAATTTCTGTAATTGTTTACGAGATTCTCTGATACGCGATCGCCTAGTCATAGAAATCAACGATAATGCAACTCAAAAAAAGCTATTGCAAGATCGAAAACTCACCTTGACAAAAGCCATCGACATCTGTCGCAGTAGCGAGACCACGAAGAAACAAGTCAAGAAAATCCAGGCGAACAGCGAAGCAAATGAGGGCGAAATCGACGCCATAGTAAACAACAAAACCGAAACCGGAAGCACAGGAACCGGAAGCACAGGAACCGGAAGACGCAATGACAGGCGTATCGGACTTGATAGGCGTGACAACAAAATTAAATGCAAATATTGTGGAACAGTGCACCAACGAAAAAAGGAATCATGTCCTGCATTTGGAAGCCGCTGCCGGAATTGTGGTCGCGAAAATCACTTCGCCAAAGTTTGTATGCAGAAAGGAAGATATTCCTGCCAAAAACCACTTCACGCAGTAACTGAAAACGACTCAAGTGATTCAGGCGACTCGCTTATGACTGTCGAACTAGCCCCCATCGAGAATGATACCATCAATACAATACACCAACCGAACATTTACAAATCACGGATTTTTGCTACCATGAAAATAAAAGGGGGAACACAACCAAATTTCAAATCGATACAGGGGCAACCTGAACGGCGCATCAAACCTACGGCAGATGTTCTAAAGATGTACAACAACTCATCACTCACACCCCTTGGAAAGTGCAAAATACAAGTACAAGACCCAATTACAAAGCAAGAGTTCAAAGTACCATTCACTGTTGTTGATGACCAGAATGCAAAAAGTAACCTTCTTGTCTGCCGCACCATGCAACAAATGAATTTGATTCAAATTGGGAGCCCAACTGATGTCGCTCAAATTAATGAAGACCTGACTCGGCCTGATCAAATGGGACTGACAATGCAAAACGTCAAAGTCGTATACCAAGATGTTTTTGAAGGTCTTGGCACCTTAGGTCCAGCACTGCATCTTCAAGTTGATCCTCAAATGTTGCCTGTCCAACTCCCACCAAGAAAAATCCGAGAATCGCTGAAGCAACCGTTGCGAGAACATTTGGACGAACTTGTCAAGCTTGAGGTCATAGAACGAGTTGACTATCCAACAGACTGGGTCAGTGCAATTGTTGTTGCACCAAAACCCAATGGAAAAATTCGATTATGCCTCGATCCCAGACCACTCAATAAAGCGCTGAAACGATGCCACCATCCAATACCGACAAATGACGACGTACTTCCAGAACTGTCCAATGCAAAAGTCTTTACCAAAGTCGACTGTAGCAACGGATATTGGCAAAGTAGAATTAGACGAAGAGTCGTCTCCTTTAACGACGTTCAACACTCCATTTGGACGATTTAAATGGCAACGGATCGGATGCCTTTCGGGATCTCCCCTGCAGGAGAGATTTTCTAGCAACGACTAGACCAGGCAATTGATGACATGGATGGTGTACGAACTGTTGCTGATGACATTTTAGTAATTGGAAATGGAGAGAAGATGCAGGAAGCTGTAGCCGACCATGACAGAAAGCTCAAGGAACTATTTGACCGCTGCAGAGCTAAATATATCAAGCTTAACCCAAACAAGATTGACTTGAAGAAGACCTCAATGCCATACATTGGCCATATTCTTACCTCTGACGGTGTCCAAGCGGATCCTGCTAAAGTACAAGCCATACTAGAAATGAAGCAACCCACAGACGTGGCTGGAGTCAGAAGAATCCTCGGAACAGTTAATTATCTTGCCAAGTTCCTTCCCCACCTCTCACAAGTACCTGAACCACTACGACAACTGACAAAAAAGAATCAACCTTTCGATTGGGACAAATCGCATGACGCCGCTTTCACCCAAATAAAGAAATTGATCACAGAACCGCCAGTCCTCAAGTACTACGAGTCGACCAAACCCCTGATAATACAGTGTGACGCTAGCGACCACGGACTGGGGGCCGCACTCATTCAAGAGGGAAAGCCTGTCGCATTTGCCAGCCGAGCATTGACGCACGCGGAGAAACAATACGCTCAGATAGAAAAGGAACTGTTAGCTTCAGTTTATTGGACCGAGCGTTTTCACCAGTATACATATGGCCGACCAGTCACAGTAGAATCAGACCACAAGCCGCTCGAAGTCATTCATCAGAAACCTCTGTCAGCAGCACCTAGACGTTTTCAAAAGATGATGATGAGATTACACCAATATGACTTAACCATCGTTTATAAGAAAGGGTCAGAGATGCTGCTAGCTGACACACTCAGTCGTCACCATTTAGACAACTCCACCGACGAAGCACGCAGCGTCGACAGCGATCTCGACCAAGTGGACAGTTTGGAAGAAATCAACGAAATACTAAATTGTGAAACAACAACTATATTCCAAGACCACACAACGAAAGATCAAGACCTACAGCAAGTCAAATCATTTATCCAGTCAGGATGGCCCGAAAGCTCCAAAGATCTATCTCCAACAATCATCCCGTACTTCCATCTACGAGACGAACTAACAACACAAGAGGGCCTCGTGTTTAGGGGAGACCGCGTCGTTATCCCAAAATCACTACGAAAGCAAGTACTGAATGAATTGCATGCAGCACACCAAGGGATCGCATCGACAAGTCGGCGAGCCAGAGAAACCGTCTACTGGTCACACCTGAACTAAGAATTGAAAGACCACATCTCACATTGCATCACCTGTGACACATTCTATTCCAAGCAGCCGAAAGAACCTCTCATCCCGCATGAAATACCAAAGAGAGCATGGGCAAAAATCGGTTGTGATATCTTTGAATTTGAAAAGAAATTGTATTTAGTAACAGTGGACTACTACTCGAACTTCTTCGAAGTTGACCGCCTTGAAAAATTGACATCACTGGCAGTCATAAAGAAACTAAAGCCCCATTTCGCCAGATTCGGTATTCCAAATACTCTCGTGACAGACAACGGCCCACAATTCATGAGTGATGACTTTCGAGACTTCTCTATGAAGTACCAATTTGAGCATATAACGACCAGTCCCTATCACCACCAATCCAACGGCAAAGCCGAATCTGCCGTCAAGCAAGCCAAACGAATAATTCGAACATGCAAATCATCAAACGATGACATTTACCTTGCCCTTCTTGCCCACCGAAACACCCTCCAAACAACCCATGAAACAAGCCCCGCACAACGACTGTTTAACCGCCGTACAAAGACTCCCTTACCCGTCTCGGAGAAGTTGCTCCAACCGAAGATAAATTCGCAAGCAAACAAACGCATTCAACAAAGACAACAGCTCCAAAAGAAATACCACGATCGTGGCGTAAAAGAGCTCAGCCCGTTGCGGAAAGGAGAAGTGGTGAGACTACAGCCAACCCGAATCGGCGAAAAGAAATGGAGGAGAGGGATAGTCGTACGCAAAGCCGGGATAAGATCATATGAAGTCCAATGCAAAGGGTATACCTATACTGGAAACAGAAAATTCATCCGACGATCAAAGTTACCTGCAGAACTCGGTAGTGACAACGCAGATGAAGAGATTTCAGACATGTCCGAAGCAGAAGAGAACGCGTCTGTACCTACTGACAATGATCAGCCCCAAGAAGACCCTCAACCAGCACACTTAGAACGCAATGAAACAAGTACCGAAACAAGTTCTACAAGCAAAACTCGTAGTGGACGGTTAGTTAAAAACCCTGACAGGCTAGGTATAGACACGTAAGGGAACGCGGTATATACGGTATATTTTATATAAAGAAAAAACTTCCAGAGAAGAGGAGATGTTGGACATTTACTGTTGACATTAATACTTTAGTTATATTTGCTTGGACAGGGAAAACTGGGAACGAGGGAAAAGGGCGCGAAAATAGGTGTAGGACACGGGATTTTAGAGATAGAGTATAAACATGTTATGAGTTTATATTATGCGAATTATACTATAAGAAATAAAACTATCAAAAGTTAATGAAAGTGAGAAGCAAATAACACGGGTTGTGATAAGGTGAACTTGAAAGATGTTGTTAGCACTTCACAGTTCACTTGGTTGAACTAGAAGTTATGCTTGCTTTGGTGGATTATCCAAGACAGAGGACCTACTATAGTGTTGCATTTTTGCAACTGTTCCTGGTCAGGTCAGGATGTGTATACAGTATATATGCTCACTTGGATTATCTAGCAAACCCAGCATTCTAGTTCACCCAAGTGAAGTGCTAACCAGGGGTGGAAAAATATTTTACTTTCTGAGACCGCAAGAGAACATTGCACATTTCTGCAAATAATAAAGTAAATTGACACTCGGACACTGTAATTATGTGATGTTATCAAACTGAATGTCATGTTATATTTTAAATTAACAGAAAAATACTTTATTAACATAAAACTAATTTAGATAACATGCATCAAGGGTCTGATCCTAAGGTGAATAGAGACGCTTAAAAAGGCACTACTAGGGGGGCACTAGCAGGGGGATCCATGCCCCCCCCCCCAGAAAATTAGGCATTCCAGATTGGCTAAAAATGAATTTGCCATAGAACATTTGTTACATTATTCTATAGTCTTACACTATTAAGATGGATAATTATTGCATTTCTAAGGTCATACCTACAGCACAGGTGACTTTTCTTCTATTAGTTAGAATTTTTCCTTTTATCTATTAAATTTTAATTTACATTAACGATCTTTTTTCTTTCTTGGGGAACTATTTTCTGGGAACTATATATATACATATATGCTTACTTGGATTATCCACCAACCTCAGCATATATCTATTTTTCAAAAACTTGGTCATTAGTAAAGAACTGTCAAATGGAGTGTTTCATCTTGTTTATATAATAGTACACGACATGTCTAGACTATAAATGTCTCATCTGTGACAATTTCTTTAATAAACCTTTTGCATACTAAACTTGAAAGATAATATTCATATTAAATTTAATTTGAATATTCATAATTTAATATGTGAGGGCCAAACAAATGAAAAAGTGCAATTAACACAACTATATTATTATTATTACCTCCGCCAGGAGGTTATGTAATCATCTGGGTTTGTATGTGTGTGTGTTTGTCTGTGAGCACGATAACTCAAGAAATACCAAACATATCCGTACGAAATTTTGTGAATGCATTTCCAATCGGCTAAGGAAGAACTGATTAAAATTTGGTTGAATTTGATTAAAAATTGAATGAGAAATAACAAAAGTTTGCCTTGCTTTTCCCGGTCAATTAAATAAAACTTTATACTGAATGCGTAATTAGGACGTGCATAATATATGCACCAGCCATTCAAATTCTAATAACAATAGATTACTTCAATATTTTGCGCGTAGGCGGAGGTATGCAGTCTCTGAGTGCCCTCTAGTTATTACTGGAGTCATAACTACAGTACATACAATAACATAAGTTAAATTACTATATAGTTTACAACTATATTATATTTACTATCCTAATTGTTGTTCATAGTGTCAAAAATGTTAATAGCATGTAAAAGCAGGCAATTTTATAAACAATTTTTGTTTCCTCTAGTGTTTCTTTCCGTTACTTCAGATCTTTTTGCAGGAAGCAAATGATTAAGCTAATGATCTTCTTCAGTCATATCTGACATTAACTTGAAACAGTGGTCTTTTCTTCGTTGTTCCAATGTTGTCAACTTGTTCGCTTTCAATACCTGTTCGTAATATTGTCCTGGATATATTATACGAAATGCTCGTTTTTGAATCCTTTCGATATTGCATTGTTGTTTACCCCCGTGCCATACTAAACATCACCAATTCACCATATTCTAAAACCGGCCTGATTATTGAATTATAAAATGCCAACAGGTCCTTTGTGAGGGCACCGTAATTCTTTAAGATTTTTAAAAAGTACAGTCTTTCCCGGCCCTTTTTAATCAAAGCCCAAGTGTTAGTCTCCAATTTCAGATTATTATCGATCCACACACCCAGTAATTTGTAGGAGCTGACAGGACTTAGTTCAAATTTGTGCGGATTTCTATTGTTCTCAGTCGGGTTTTATTTGGGTGAGATTCTTAAAGCAAGGGGAGGGATTTGATATCTCTCCAGGGAAAAGTGGGGTTGATAATAGAATTGAATTAATAATTATAAATTCACGGGTTTTATCTATATAAAACCCGGATTTTTGCGGGTTATATATATATAAAACCCGCAAAAATCAGGTTTTATATACTTAGATAAAACCTGGTGAATATTTAATCATCAATTCAATTGAATTCTATTCATCACCCCCCCTTTTCCCTATAGAGATGTCAAATTCCCTCCACTTGCTTTTAGATTCTTACCCAAATAAAACCCTACTGAAAACAAATTTAGAATCTTTGCTTCGACAAACCCATACACATATTGTTCGTTATAGCGCTTCTACCTTCGGCCCACTCTTTCCAAATACGATCGAACTGCCCAGATGGTGTTGTGTCTTGTGCCTACAGTATATTCGGTATACGCTCAATACGCGTTTTTCAAGACTCTTTGTTTATCTCTGTCTAGTTTGAGCACTGCAAATCCCAATGGTTCGTCATTTGCTTGCAAAAATTATCTTTCCATAAGCCTACATTTTCATCTGATTTCGGTTGCCTGGAAGCATTTTTTTCGTCGCTACATAGGTAGTTCACGTTTCAATCTCATTTTCATATGGACCCCATGGTAACAATCGTTATTCTCTTAATTCAATGCAAGTATTTTCGACCAAAAAGTAGATTTAATTGTTTTTCAATCCTTACAAATTTGAACTAAGTCAGTTAATTACCTCGAACGTCGGTTTCTTAGCGAGATACATCCCTCGGGAGCGTTGCCCTCAGAAAGCATCCCTCGAGCCTACGGCCCTCGGGATGCTTTCTTCGGGACACGCCCCTCGGGTAGTATCTCGCTAAGAAACCTCGTTCTCGGTAATTAACTCTTACTTAGTTCATATTTGTGCGGATATCTATTGTTCTCAATAGGGTTTTATTTGGGTAAGAATCTAAAAGCAAGGGGAGGGATTTGATATCTCCACAGGGAAAAGCGGGGTTGATGAATAGAATTGAATGCCTAATTAAAAATGCAAGGTATCTAACTCCATAGTGACCCCTTTTGGAGGTCACTATGGAGTTAGATACCTTGAATTTTTAACCAAACTCAAACCCCACATCTCCTTTTCGACTAGAAAACGCTGCACGTCTCTGAGTCGAGAAAGAGACAACAGCCGTGTACCTCAAAGCCCGTCAAACTCTACCTTTGGGTAGAATATTTATCATTCGGTGCACGAGGACTAGCTGAACCGACCATCAAACTTGCTTGTGCAAGGAATTTATACAGTAATATCTGCTCTTTCGCTTGTGGGACGCGAAATGATATACTACGCATGCTCAACCACATTAAAGCGTGTTTAATGCGCATGTTCAACCTTATTTCGTCCCACAACCTCCCAAGGACAATAGAAAATGGTCGGTCTTTCATTGAAATTCAAGCCTCGGTGCTGCACGCCTCGGTCTTGAATTTCAATGAAAGACCTCCCATTTGGTTTTTATCCTGCAAATAAAACCCTGTTGAGAACAACTTGAGAATCTCTGCTTCGACAAACCCGTACAAATCTTCGTTAGCTCTTCTCGGTTGTATGAGCTATTTCAAACATATTTCATCGTAATTGTGGTTGGTGAACGAATATTTAATCACTTCTCATTGATAGTATACAGTAGTGCGACACGAGAATTGATGCATATCAAAATAGCCCTGTTTGTTTTTATTACAACCATGGTAATTCAAACTCATTTAAAGAACAATACATATCATAAAGTAAATTTCATTGTGGGTCAATCCTTACAAATATGAACTAAGTTAGTTAGATACCTCAAACGTCGGCTCTTAGTCAGATAAATCCCTCGGGGCCTACGGCCCCTCGGGTTTGTATCTGACTAAGAGCCTCCGTTTTCGGTATCTAACTCTAACTTATTGGAGACTGTTCCGCTTGTAGTTCAGGAATTTCCGTTTTCGTTTTTCTGAAGTCTATAATCATTTCTTTGCACTTTCACCTGTTTAAAGTCTCCTGTTGGTCTTGTATGTCCACGGCTGTTTCGTCTTCAGTATTATTTTCATTGGCCAAACCTGGAATATCTGTAACTGGTTCAAGATCTTGAGTGTCATTTATGTTCTCCGAGGCAAGTAATTGATCGATGTGTCTCCTCCAAATAACATTTGGTGCAATCTCGACCTGGCATGACACTGGTCCGGTTCGAGCACGCACAATTTCTTGAATCCACTTTTCCTTCTCTCTGTAATTTCTGACACTAACTGCATTACCAGCAATATCACCTTTGGGTTTGGCTTGGCTGACTTGTTTCTCTATAACATGCTTTCAAATATCCAGTTTGATCAAGTCTAACCGTGTGCGTAAATTTCGTCCCATGAAGAGAGTTGCTGGTGTTTCACCAGTCGTGCTGTGTGGTGTGTTTCTATATTTCATTAAGAATTTGGATAGTTTGGTCTACGTGGAGCCAAGGTCTTCCTTCATTGAAGTCAAAGATTGTTTCATGGTTTGAATGAATCTTTCTGCTAAGCCGTTAGTGGTTGGATGATATGGTGCTGAAGTTACGTGTTTAACTCTGTTTTTCTTTAGAAATAGCTGGAATTCTTCTGCAGTGAATTGAGGGCCATTATCGCTAACCAGTAGTTCTGGTAACCCATTTCGAGCAAACACTGTTTGCAGGGCTTCGACAGTTTTGGAGGTGGTTGTTTTCGAGTGCATGATTATTACCTCTCGCCATTTGGAATGAACGTCAACAATCACTAAAAATATCATTACAAGAAATGGTCTTGCAAAATCGACATGAATACGTGGCCAGGGGGTAGATGGCCACTCGCATGGGTGTAATGGTGAGTATTTTGGGGCATGTTGAACCCGCTGGCAACCACTGCATCCTTTCAATCTCCAAATCAATTCCTGGCCACCAAACGTAACTTCTAGCCAGAGCTTTCATTCTAACCACACAAACACGACTTTCGTGTAATACTTGTAGTACTTCGCTTCGTAACTTTGTGGGAATGACAACTCTGCTCCCCCCACATAATACATCCTTGGTGCATAGTTAGATCGTTTCTTCGGGAATAAAAGGGTTGCAGGTTGGGGTCTTTATTTTCATGCCAGCCTTTCATGACATGCTCATACACTTGGGCCAGGGTAGAATCTCGTTGGGTTGCTTTGCGTACTTGCTGCCAAGTGACAGGCAAAATGCTGAACTGTGATACATGAAATGCCTCAACCGGGTCAACAGACAGATTTTCTTCATCTTCAGTTGTTGCTAGAGGTAAAGGGGACAATCCATCTGCATTACAATGCTGTGTTGAACTACGGTGTTCAATCTCGTAGTCAAACCCTAAAAGGAATAATGCATATCGTTGGACTCGAGCAGCAGTCGTTGCTGGTATAGCTTTGGTTGGACTAAAAATTGCTGTCAATGGTTTATGATCTGTTCGCAGGGTGAAATGTCGTGCAAATATGTAAGTATGGAATTTCTTCACACCCCATACTAAAGCCAATGCTTCCTTCTCTATCTGAGAATAGATAGAAGGGACCTTGAAGCATAAGCTATTGGTCATTCAGTATTATCACCCATGATTTGTGTTAAAGCTGCCACCACCCATACGGAGATGCATCGCATTCTAACTTGATTGGGCGTTGATCGTGAGGGTCATAATGTGCAAGGACTTCCTCGGATGCAATTAACTCCTTTGCTTTCAGAAAAGCTTGCTCACATTCCGAGGTCCATTTCCACCGTCTCTTTTTTTCGAGCAACTGGTTTAGTGGTTGAAGTAAGGTAGAAAGGTTTGGAAGGAAATCGTGGTAATAATTAATAAGACCAACAAAGGAACGAACTTGGGAAACATTCTCAGGACGTGGTGCATTTATCACAGCATTCACTTTCTGTTAATTGGGACTTGTGCATACCCAGCTTCCTGATCTCATGACCACAGAACTCGATTCTTTCTTTGATGAATTTGCACTTACTGATGTTGGTTCTGAGACCATGTTCGCTAAGTCGACTGAGAACTTCTTCTAGGTTGTCAAGATGCTCTTGGTCGGTTGCGCCAGATATGATCATGTCATCAAGGATACATTGCACATGGGGAATTCCTTCCAATATCTGATCCAATAGCTTGTTGCAATAGCTTGTTGCAATAGCTTCTTGCTTTTTCCAATAGCTTCTATTCAATAGCTTGTTGCCACATTGCGGGGGCAGATGCTACACCAAATACAAGCCAATTGTATTGGAATAATCCTTTGTGGGTATTAATTGTTAGGAATTTCTTTGACTCTTCTTCCATTTCCATCTGTAAATACGCCTGTCACAGATCAATCTTGCTGAACTTTTGCCCACCGCCGAGGGAGGCGAAAATAGCATCAATCCGTGGGAGAGGGTATTGTTGAACGTGCAAGACTGGATTGATGGTTTGCTTGAAATCACCACACAATCGAACATTGCCATTCTTCTTTATCACTGGAACAACTAGGGTTGCCCGTTCACTCCAATCAACTTTGGTCAAGATGCCATCATTCTGCAACTTGGTCAACTCAACCTCAACTTTTGGTCGCAGAGCATATGGTACTTGTCTTGCTTTGCAGAACTTTGGCTGGCTGTTTTCTTTCAGGTTCAGCTTTGCTTTGGTAGTCTTTAGCAGATCAATATCTTCTTCGAAAACATCACCATACTTTTCGAGAATCTCTTGTAATCGGGTTGATGGATTTCCTGGTGGTGTGGTTGCCAATGTATTGATTGCTTTCCAATCTAGTGTGATCTTTCCTAGCCAGTTTCCTGCTTACGAAATCTAAATCGTTCTGCGATCAGTAAAGGCCTGTTTACACTTGCAATTTTTGCTGCGATTTCTAGTGCAATTTTCTTCTTCTGATGGATGTGAATGAGTAGATGAGTTAGGAATGTTTTGAGTATGTGTACCCTCATCTGAACATCTATAATACATTTACTCGTTCACATCCGTCAGAAGAAGAAAATCGCACTAGAAATCGCAGCAAAAATTGCAAGTGTAAACAGGTCTTAAGGGTTTGGGCGACAAATGTCCCTTGCCACTATTTGATCAAATGATTTTGTCGAAGGTTTATCAGGAGAAGTCAGTGTTCGCAATAAACTATACGTCTTACCTCCGATTACTATCAACAATACTGGAACTCTTTTATCATCGGCTACGTTGTTCGCAAGGAAATACTGTTCAACTCTTTCTATATATGCAGTCCAATCGTCGCGTGTTTCATAATCAATTGAAACTGAACCCATAATCAATTGTTTATAATCCTCGTCCCCAATGTAGTGTTCTTCGATATTGATTGTGTTTTTAATATCATGTCCAAAACAACTGTCGTGCCTCGTGGTGATGACCTCAAAGCATCATGGGTCATACACCACAGTAAGTGTGACATATCTAGCGTAAACATTCGCGATACCTATCTTTATTGACGGATTATAACCTCTCAAATAACCAATTGTGCTCTGCCGAAACTTGTAAACACAAACAACGATTCAGAATGCTATATGACATAAAAATTATATTCATATTCTGTTAATTATTAACTTTGAGAATTTTAATGAAACGTAATTTTTTTTAAATGTTATATTAGATCTTCTGTGAACGAAATGGAGCTGAAATACTTCGTTCGCAGAGCATTCTATCCCCTGTACTTTTGAGATATACAATGATGTTATGGCATATGGGGCCCAGACAATCACTTTCAGAAGTTGTTGGGACACATGTAGTTTTAGATTGTAAGTGGATCATTACAGTATTTTACACACAATACCACTCCCCCACCCCACCCCACCCCAATCAATGTTGCTTCAACCAAAACACATCAAACCTGACGAGAAATGGGACACAACTTTGAACAGGGGGCGGGAGGGTCTGAATGTCATAGAATGCGGAAGTGGTGTCTCTTCTGATGAAAATCACATCCCCCCCCAGCATCACAGAGGAGAAATAAGGTGACACTGACCCCTCGTTTTTCAAGGTGACTTTTCCAATTTATTTAATTCCGAGTAGAAATGTCTGGGAAAATTTATGTCTTCGATGTACTTTATAATCTTTGGAATTCTGCAAGATTTCACCCCCAAAATGCTTGAAATCGCATTTCAGGGACTCTAGATTTCAACATTTTCCCGGGGGGTCATGCCCCCGAAGCCCCCTAGACGGTCTCACGCCTTCGGCGTTCGCTTCGCTCACCAAAAATTAAGGTCTGACTACGCCACTGCTAGCTATACATGACACAAACCGTAGGTTTCACATATTTCACGGCATGGTTTGCTTTCAAGACCCTGGCTGTGAGTATGTACATCATCTAACTGAACCTACATAAGTACATATACTTAAATACTATAGGGAACCCAGTTTGCAATATTGCACGGCATGGTCTACTTTCCAGACCCTGTGAAGATATAAGAAAACCATTTACTAAATGAGATACAGGAAAATTACACAACACAAAATCACAAGCGACTGTGCAGGTCTTACCACCAATGCCTAATTTGCAAAATCGCGGCATGGTTAAATCCGATCCTGTGATAAATATGCATCATCAAATCACACCTATCCATTACCAAGTAATAACTTTACATACAGTACATGCTTCTAGCTTCAATTACGATATTTCTCCAATGGATTGACATACAAAAGACACAAAACAGCGCACGCATTATACGCGTGCACCTAATGTACAATATTTCACGGCATGGTCCACTTTCCAGACCCCATTGAAAATATAAGAAACCATCAAATTAATAATGCTTATAAGTATAAACCACTAACCAAAGGTCCAAGACGCATGTAGAGATTCTATTACCTATCCCAAAATTAAAATACTGAACTTTAAAGTTAATATTATTACTCCATTCAGGTTTGCTGGTTTTTCTTTCATTTCGCAGATCCACAAGAAGTCGTTTCATGAAGACATGGGTGGCTTTGATCATGTTCAGGAATTAATTTGGTGCAGTTCATGTGATTCGCTGTTTACGTTGGCGTGAATTTGAGGATCGATCGATAAGTGTCTTAGCACACCATTCAATTGGATGTTTTCGTGAAACCGATCCTACAGGCTGTAGAGCTTCATTATCCCATGTGACCTATCGCTAACAGAAGTGTGGGCTGAAGTATAGTTCCATTCTAAGTACTTCTGGAGTTTACCATCTTTTGCTAACGATGTTGTTGCGCGGAATGGAACCACTGTTCATTATTTGGATTAAAAAACTGGGTTCAATGTTGTTCACAAAAGTCGCCAAACGAGTTGGAATGTCAGAAATGTTTACTGTTGGTGGATGTCGTAACGACCTTATAGTAAATCCTGAGGACCCTCGCTCTAACAACAAAGATAATTGTATAAAATAATGTTATGTGGACAGCCACCGGATGCCCAATCACCTAAAAAACAGCATCAGCAAATCGTCATTTTCATAATTTCACTAACTAATCTCTCCAAAACTCTACAAAGAGCGATTAATGAATACATGCTTGATCTCATCGAGATATGGAGACCACGCAATAATGAGGCATGCATACAAACATTTGTCATTTTCTCAGTGTATGTAGTTTGCTTAATTATCATTAAAGAAAGAAAAATACTTTAAAATAATGTAGGTTAAGTGGGTTATTGAATTGCACACTGATTAAGATCGAGTTTATATTCACGAAAAGTTCCCCAGATCTTTGTGAATAATTATATATAATGTTCTGGTACGGTGAGTTTTTTTCCTTAGGAACCCACTGATTCGTGTTTGGTGACGAGAGCTTTGTTTAAACCCCACTGAACCACGCAGTTTCTCCAGTTTATACGTTTACCTATAATAACCCACTCACCTCGGCGGCTCGTAACCACTTTTTGTATCTTATCATTTTAAAAATATACACGATATTATTGTTGTTATTTTTTGTCAAGATCTGAAATGGCGACTAATTAATCTGTATTTTACGCCGGCTTCCGTAGGAAGGAGGCTGATTAGTGCTCTTTCCGATTCGTTAAATTTACCATATTTTTGGATGACATTTGAGTAATATCGACACAGGACTAGTGTATAAATAAAAAAATACGAAGTTTTTCCTTGTGAATTACTCGTGACCTGCTACCTGAGTGGTATCAATATATTGTGCTATTATATTAGTAGGACACATTGAAAATGAACCACATTGAAAATGAACCCCATTTTACACGTGAAGTAAGAGCTCCACCATTAAATTTGCATTGAGAAGAAATTATCCAAAATTCTTAAAATTGTAAGGTAAATGTGCTCAATACAATTATTACTTTCAATTCAAATTCGTGATTATGATTGAAAATTGAGGAAGCAAATGTTGTCACTTTTCGTCAAGATCAAGGGAGACTAACTAGTCCCCCTTTCAATGGACAAGGAGCCTGTTCAGGCCTAGCCTGAAATGTCAGGCGTTCTCCCCGCTTGAACACGGGGAGAGACGCCTGAAATCTGAGCGCGATAATGCCGTCCGATGACGCAAGAGCTTTTCGAATAATTATTTTGGAATAAATTTTATTAAACAAAATGGCGGCAAAATAGGAACCGCCAGTGCGTAGAATTATACATATGGATGAGGTGTTATGCTTTCCTGCTTAACCAATCTTAGTTCAAGCATATCGCGAATCAACGTACGTGGTCGTCCTTCGTTCCAAATAAAACAGGAAATAAGGAAACTGCCTATCAGTCCTCGAATAGATGATAACATGCACACGTATATGCTCGGGGTGTTTAAGGAAACTCCGTAGAAAGAAAACTGTCGAGGAAAACCTGCAAGAGGCGATACGAGATCTTGTTCAAAATTACAATCCAGACCCCGTTGGTTCGTCTCTGCCTGACGATCAGTGTGATACGAATTAATTGGTTTTAATTAGAATATAAATATCATTTATTGCATGGATTTTTAGAAAGTAGTTAATAGTTTTAGACAATTTGGGCTTGTTTAAATTAGCATATAAACCTTTTATTAGGAAGGATTTTATTAGGATTTTATTAGGAAGTAGTTAACATTTTTAAAGTGACATTACTAATAATTATAAAATTTTAATTTGTGTTGTATGTATGTATGTATGTTTGTGGGTTATATATTTATATATATATATTGTTTGAAAAGCCCTTTTGGGAGCAGGCAATATTATACCGTCTTCATTCCTCTGCTTAAAAGTACTCCTACAAAGAAATCTGATGCTATATCGAATGGTTCAGCCGGAACATGCCAGACAAGACAAACCGACATATATATATATATATATATATATATATATATATATATATATATATATATATATATATATATATATATATATATATATATATATATGTAT